>PVIJ01000422.1:0-297160 GCA_004024925.1 Scalopus aquaticus
GGGGAGAGAGAGAGGAGAGGGGGAGAGAGCACTAGCGCATGAGGGGAGAGATGGGAGAGGGGGGAAGAAATTTACAAGTTGGAAGGTGGGAAGAAAACAGATGCTGAAAGACATTGGAGAGAAACCTAGATCAACAGAAGCCACAGGCTGGAGAAACTATGGGTAGGCAGGAGCTAAGATAAGCCTGGAATACTAGAAAGCAGAAACTGACTGAAAAACTAAATAGAATATGAGCTATGTGCTTGTGTAGTATCATGAAAAGGAGAAAATTAGAAAACTCCTGCCCCTCTAGGGCAACAAGATAATCCAGTTCCTAGAGTTGCTTTTGATCCTCCATAACCTGCCAGTTCCCCTGTACATTCCTGAGACTAGGCTCTTTGTAATTTCCCATGAGGTGTGGTACAGATTTCTGCCTACATGCATCCGGCAACCAATCTCCATTTCTTCACTGTAACCTGAGTCAGACTCTCTTTCTTATAATCAAAGATGGCTATTAAATATAAAATGCCATATGGACTTGCTGGCTGAACAACAACTCCATTGACAGTGATACTCCTGGAAAATTCCAGGGTTTATCTTCCATTTTTATTGAACTGACCACTTACCTATTTTAAAAATGCTCTAAAATTTTTATTTACAAAACGCCCTCACATCCTCTTTAATGCACTTCACACTGTGTTTAGCCACCCATAACTAAAACCGCTGATACTATTACTTCAACTACTCCCAAACATTTGTATTTTTCTAGATAGATTTTCCCAAGTACTTTTCCAGATGATTTCATATACATTGCCTCTTTTGAACCTTGCCATAACCTTATGAGTTATAGTAATAATAATAATGATGATAAGTGATATTTGTACAGTGCTATATAATTTAATACCACTTTCGCATACATAATCTCATTTGACAGCCCTATAAAAATAATTTTCTCTTTTTACAGATGAGGAAGCTGAGATTCAGGAATGACAATAACCCCACCGTAAGTTTACACAACCAAAAATGGTGTCTACTGGGATTTGTGGCCTTCATTTCCATGCTTTGTAGTCTTTTTTTCCCACCACAGATACACAGGAGCCACTCTTAGATGTGTTCATAGGATGCTGGAAATATCTAGTTTTTGTCTCCAGTTATTAAGCCAAAGGACCTTTGGGTTCGCTATGCACCATCCCCCATCACTGTGGTCTGCCCACGGGGTGCTGCTGCCATGGCAACAGCAACAAAGAATGGATGTCAACAAGGAAACTCACCTTTGTCTTGTACAGGTGCACTAATAATCCATTGGTAATATTAATTTAGCATGCAAGTTTCTTCCTGGTTTCTTAATTTCAGACAGACAGACAGACAGACAGATAGATAGATAGATACATAGATAGAAAGAAAGGTTGCTAAACCAGGCTACCTGGGGCAAAGCCTTAATCTACAACAGAGGGCTATTTTTTTTAAAACCAGGAACTTGGTACTTTCAAAGTATCAAATCAAACCAGCCTGCTATAAATACATTGTGCCATTTCAGCTTGCAGGGCACAAGGTAGGAGCCCTTTTGGTTTGAGAGAGAAAGAGAAACTGGAATATACATCCTTCTTCATTTTTCTCTATAATAAATGTGGCTGCTATAATGATAACACACAATGTCTAGGACATAATAAATGCTGAAATAGCTAATAGATTAATATATAGGTTAATATCTGGGGCAAAATGAAGTGGATACAGAATAAAAGGCAAATGAAGTTCCCCATGTGTTTTACAATTGAATCACTCAAAGATAGTATTTCCACCTACTCCCCTTCAAATTACAAAATTTTGGACTAAGAAAGACACTTTGGGCTTCCTCTAGTGCATCAAGAAAGTCCATTAAGAAAGCCTAGCCAGCCAGTTTAAACAAACCAGGATTTATTTTTTCATATAAGAACTCTGGAGGATAAGAAATAATACAACTTTTTAGTGGTAGAAGTGAAAACAAAAAGGAAGTTTGGAGGAAGATGACTGTTCATGTTGATTCAGGTGTTCATCTTTGTAAGGACTCTAAAACCCCTTTAAATGATGCCTCAAGATGGCTCCAAAAGTTGGGAAGAGAATTCCAGCATTCACCTCGAAGAGAGATGTGGCGGCGAAGGGCTACTGGCCACATCGACCTCCTCCCCAGACTTCTGCTCGTATTTCATGGCTAAAACCAAATCACTTGACCAGGGACTATGTTTCCCCCACCCCCACACTGAGGTGGGGGAGACTGGGAAATCCAGAACAAAATATCCTGATTGACTTAGGACAGAGTGATCCATCCCCACGAGCAGGCATATTGCCTCCCAAACAAAATCAGAGTTCAGCTGAGAAGGAAGAAAGGAGCACTGGATATTGGAAAGGTAACTAAAGCATCTACAAATCGCAAAAGTAATCTCAGTGAAGTAAAAGGAAAGCATAATATCAGAATGAAAAGGAGTTAATATCATCACTTATGGTGAATCTTCAGGTTAGTTCTTAAAGACCCAAAGAACTTGAGAGCTAATGTCCAGCCAGGAACCAGTTCCCAGGGCCTCAGGCTAATGGCCAGGCCTTTGGAACAATGGCCACACATGCATTCAGCAGAGATCTCCTAATCAGGGATCCAAACCAGATTTACTCAAATTTCAATTTTATGGTATTACTGCGATGAAATATCCTGTCCTTTTGAAGCATATCACTGGAAAGGTAGAGATATACTGCCGGTGGCAGTATAAATGATATAACCATTTTGAAAAGCAGCTTGGCATGACATAATGGTTCTAAAATTATTCTGAGGATTTAATTTGTAGAGATGTGACTAATTAACAACATGGAGAGACTAGTGCCATTGAAAGAAGAATTTATTTCTACATTTCCCAATAGAAGGGATGGACCATGCCATATAGGGCAATGTGGAGGGCCTTAACACAAGCAGGAGGCAGAAAGCAGGAGTGGGAGGAAAAGCCTAGGCCAGAGCCTTTATTGGAGTTTCTTCAGGAAAGCCAAGGCAGGGCAGCATGAACAGTTTAGGATGGCTAGTTCTAACAATTCTGGTCAGCTTTGGGCAATCGGCGGGTGGGGGTGGGGAGCCCCTTGTTGCCTGGTAGGATTTAGGGTAGAGGAAATTTGGGTTTGGTGTATGTAAGTGAGATGAGAGGGTGGTTAGGAGGTACAGATTCTAGATTGGCTGATTTGCAGGTGTGAAGCATACGCTCAGCCCTGCCCATTGCAATCTCTAGGAATCAGGTAGGCCAGGGAGGGGCGGACTCTCTCTGGGTATGTAGGGCTCCCCAGAGCCAGAGCATTAAGAATACAGGAAAAAAGAAAATATTGTTAATACAACTGGCCCTGTGATGGACATATGCCAAATAGACAAATACAGAATCTAAGAAAACACAGAACACTAGTGAAGTTGAAGATTTGCATCCACACCTCCTATGGAAACATGTGCAGGAAGCACACACAAATGTTCACAGCAGGGAGCAAGGAGTGGAGTGGGTCAATTGTGGGAGATTTATAGAAGGGGATACCTTGTGGCAATGAAAATAAAACCCAAGATGCACTTAACAATAATGAACTTATAAACTACAACAAGGAAAGGGGCAAAGACACAAAATGACATATGCTCTATCGTTTTCTTTATATAAAGTGCCAAACTAAGCTACAGATCTTAGGGCTGTCTTGGTGGACAGCTGTGCTTACCACACAAAGTAGAAGAGTGTGGTCTCCTCTGAGAAGACAGGTTGTTGGGGAAAGACACAAAGACTTTTGGGGTGCTGAAGATGCTCCTTTGACAGATGGTGGTAACCTGGTGTTCATTCCTTGTTATTTTATATGTACTTTTCTCTATATATGTAGTATTTAATGATTTTCAAACAGAGAAAAGAAATTTTTTAAATGAGTATGGAAATTGTCCAAACAGAAACTTGTGTTTAACTGAAAATGTAGACCTCATCTTCTGATTAGAGTCCATCTTAATGGACAGAAGGACCCGTCTAGCAGCCATTTCCTACTAGGAAGATTTCCTATATCCATGTAAACCCTGCTTTCATAGAAAGGTGAAAGAAAATATCCTTCCTCTGTTAGATTGTGACTACTGTAACATAAGATATGTTTATGAAAAAAAAATTAGTCCAATATTTTTCTGATGACCCCAAGTTCTTGCTTTGTCTCATTGGCCTGGAGCAGAATTGTTAGAAATGTGCTTCCCAGTGATTGTATTCACCCTCCTGGGGTTATGTCTTCCATAGAGGCTAATTTTAAAACTGTTCCTGGAAGTTAGTCTTGGCTGGCATTATGACCATATGCAATTCTTAATTTTTTTTTAATAATGCAGGACTCATAAACTTTCTTGAAGTTGGGAGGCAGAGAGGTGCATCAAAAGTAATTGATCTGGCCCCCTTTTTCGTTTTCCATCCTGAACTGGTGTGCACTGCTGCCCTGGATGTTGAACAGTTTCAGGGTCTTCCGCAGGCAACTGCTCCAAGGCTGTGTGAAATGAGTCTGACGTCCCTGGTGCCACAGCACCTCAGCTCAAGGGTCTGGGCTACGCTCCAGTGTGCAGGTAGAAATCACATGCACAGAACTCGAGATCTGCTTTTGGCTACTTCTTTTGTAAGCACCAGAGATCAGCATTTTATGGGGGAACACAAGTTCTTGGGGAGTGGGAATATTTAATCAACTCAGTGGCTTGAAATTTTGCCCAAGAACCAAACAACCTAAAGCAAAGCAAGTAGCAAGAGAGATGTGAGGTGGTACCAGAATGGCGCTGAAAGCCTGATGAAAAATCTAACCACGTAGCCTGGGGCAGTGCCCTCACTGGAGCTGGCAGAATGCCTGAAACAAAGACAGGGGTACTAAAAGTAGGGCAGTGAGGTAAAGTGTTTTGTTTTGTTTCGATTTCTGAAAAAAATTACTTAAGTTATTAGAAGGTTGTAATAATCAATTAAGAGAGAAGTATATTGTACAATAGATTCTACTGGAAAAAGAGACAGGGATTTACAGAGGAAGAGCTTCAAAGAGTCACAGGAAACAGAAAGCCAGAGACGTAAAGTAATGCAGGCAGCAGAAACAGACTGAAAAAGAAACAGGGAGTTTTCTTGACTATGTTCATTCTTTAAAGTTAGTAGTTCAAAATTGAACTCCACACCTCTAAAGATTCATGCTGCACTGAAAACCCATTTAATTACTGAGACGGGTTGCATACTTGCCACCGATAGCCTTGTTCTCACTCTCCCTCACTACTGACGGACTGAGGGTGGCCTTTGAAAAAGGAGCTAGGTTTGATGTGGATTGTGTTCATCTAGCTTAATGCTTTACGGTAAGCTAGATCAGCTGCTGTCCACTGGTGACTCGCTGCTCTGACCTGACCTGGCTGAGTCCCGCTGGACAGAGGTGTTGCCTTGACTGTACACAAATCCCGAAGAAACTACTCCAGCAAAGGAGAGCATTGATAGGAGGAGCAGAAAGACCTCCAACTATTGCACGGTAAGCAGTGGTTTCCTAAGGGACTCTTCCAGGTGATGAGCAGCTTCAGCTGGAAATAACTAAACAGTCTTAAAGGGAAGGGGCTGAAGAGGAGCCATGGAATAAGGGCCAAACGGCAGAGGGTTAAGAGTAATTAACTCCCAGAAGGTCTGTCTCATCATGTACAGCGAGGTTGTCCGATTCAACCCGAACTCCCTCCCCAGCTAGAATTAGAGTTTAATTCAGTGTCATAGGGCATTAGAAAAAGAAAACACCAGCCCTGCACAGGACACATGGGCGAAATCAATGAACTTCGGGGAGAAAGTGTCCCATGACCACCACTCCTGCACGGCCATAGCGTGGGTGGATATTCAGGTGTGATTGTTAGTGGTCTGAACGAGCCTGAAGGAAGTCTGAGTCTGGGCTATTTGGGAAAGAAAGTGATGGAAATATCTGCCTGATGCCTGGAGAAGCCATTTGTTTTGACTACAGCAGCTGCAATTTTCCTTAAGATTTGAGCCCACAGGACTGAAAAACCAGTGTCTGGAATGAGGAAAGGGTTGTCTTCACACACCTGGGTAGCCCTGTGCTTTGGTGCTGTTTGCCCCAGTGCCTGGTGCTTAGAACAGGGACACCTATGATCAGGGACATGTCCCACATTTCAAACCAGAGCACATCATTTTCAATATTCTACCTCTATTCAGCAAAATTATTTTCATCAATAATCTTGAAATAAAATTGTTGAAAAGGTGACTAGAAAAGGCAGTGAAAATTTTATAAGCACTGAACATTTTCCATTGTTATACTTTGTGTGAATAATTTTGCCAGAAGGGAAGGAAAGGAGGGAGGGAGGAAAGTAAGAAGGGAAAGAGGGAAATTTATTGTATGTACATAAAAGGAGAAAGCACTATTTATTCTAGAGTTTTATATCCATTTTACAGTTTGAACTTTGATCCTTGCTTTACATGTTATAATATTATTTTATATAAAGGTTTGTCCAGCAACCTCTAAGTAAACTTTTGCAGAAGTCAGTGGCTATTAAATGATACAATTGTGATAATGTTGTATTTATTGGATGTATTCTTTCATTTTAAGTAGTTATAATTTTAAAGCAAGGGTAGATTTAAATTGTTCTTTTTCAATTTCAGTAAAAATTGAGTTAAAATTTGCATTTAAGAAAAATATTACAATATTTCACTGTTTCAAATTTTAAAGACAAATATGCAAAATGTTCATATACAATGACAGAATTAGATAATTCAGGTTTGGTTTCTTTATGTTTTGCAATTATTTTTTGCAATTATTTCAAATCTTGGTTTCACTGCAGGAGTATGTAGTATGATAGGAGCCAGAGATACAGAAATATATGAGAAGCAACTCAAAAGATTCCAAACTGTTGTAAGCTGTCTTGAAATAAAAGCCTATTGTTTATGTCCGCACACTCTTTTGATTTAGGTGGGAGTGCTCCTTTCACCATTTAGTCAGTCTTATAATTGTTTTCAAATTCTTCACACATTTGCCCTCTCTACTAATGGTGCCTGAGTGCATCTCTCCCTCTGCCCCCTCTGTGCCCCTCTGCTGTGTTTCTGCCTATATTCTCCTCCCGGGACCCACACTCAGGTATAATCAGGGGGCAGAAGCACGCCAGTGATACCTGAGCAGAGTATGAAAGAAGAAATGTACTGGGCAAAAGTCACAGCTACTGGGGCAGTACCCTGTGTCAAGCACTCTAGCAACCATTTTCACTCTCAGTGGTTATTTCAGTCTTTCTACAACTCTTCTTGAGAGGCGTTATCATCCCAACAGTTGGGAATGAGGGAAATCAGACTACAAGAAGTAGCTTACCCACTGTTCGTAAGTGGCAGCACTAGGATTAAACCCCAGAAAAGGTTGCCCACAAACCAGTCTCATGTTGCCTCCTGAAGGCAAGAGCTGCAGATTTGGTGGTACCCCTAGGAGATGGGGTAGAACCCACGGATGTCCATGAATACACAGAAGACATAGGGAGGGTACTGCTCTCATTGGAACAAACTCTCCCCTGCCGGGCTTTTGCCTAAATTCAAGTTAATTATCCCCTGAACATCATTAGCGCACCAACCTGATGCCAACAGAGGGCTTCCTTTTGACTCGATAAAGTTTCATCAGAGTTTCTGACTTACTTTCTTCTTTTCTTCCTTCCTCCCATCCTTTCTTTTCTCCCTCTCTCCTTCCCTCCTTTTTGTCTCTCTCTTTTTCTGACTCTCTCTCCCTCTTCCCATCTTTCTTTTTATGACTTTTTTAACCTGCTTCCTTACCAACATCTGTATCTTGGGTGAAATTTCTGGAGCAATCACATCCAGTTCCAGAAAATTTCTCATTAGGGATTTTGCATATTACACACAGCTCTGAAGAGTGGATGGGTTCTTTTATGTTCTCTTTGTTACTAAAGCTTAAGAGGAACATCTTGTGTTTTCCTTTATCCTTCTTGCTATATTAAAAAATGATAATTTAACTCTCCATATGTCCAAAGTCTGGCTGAGTTCCTGTGGATTGCTTAGTAGTGATAAGTATTAATTTATAACTGGTATATTTTCCCTACAGGTTACACATTACAATTTTCAGAATTGGACCACAAGAAGCTTAGGGTCACATACTAAGTGCCAGATTTGGCAAAATTGACCCTGAAATCATGTTCTCTCTTCTCTCCATTTCTGGGGAGAACTATTTTGTCATCTTCTGAAGTCTTCCCTTTGAGGATGACCAGGAGTAGCAGATGAGGCACTGGTGCTCTGAGAGGACTTGGAGAAGGGCTCCATATCACCGAGAGAATGACGGCCCCTGGGAGCCAAGGCACGCAGGGCGTGGCACGCACGCAGCAGAGCAGTCCTGAGCTCATCTCCTCTGCAGGCTCATGCCTGAGAACTTTCACAGCAATGAGACAGGTGAGTGAGGACGGAGAGGAGCCTCTGAGCGCTTCCTTTCCTTCCATTATAGCAGATAGACAGAGGTCATTACCAGTGTTTCCCTCTTTACTAGTTTAACTATTCAAAACACGTTGGAAAAGAATAAGCACCTTCAGAATAACTAAAAAAGTATCAGGATTAGTTTCAACTGTTTGTAACAGCAGCCCAAGTAAGTGGCTTAATGATATACAAGTTTATTCCCCCCTTTCGATAGAAGGGAAGGAAGTCCTGGGTGGGGGGGAGTACACCGCTACAGAGATAGTTCCATAGCCACTGGGGACCCAGATGCTTTGTATCCTTCTTCTCCATCACACTTAGTATATGGCTTACATCTTCAAGGTCACCTCATGGTCCAAGGTGACTTTTGGAATGCCAGCCATCACCTCTGTTTTATAAGAGAGGAACAGAATACAGAGAAAGGGCAAAAAGGGGATCACTCCCAGCTGAGACAGCATTCTTGAAGATTTCTTGAAGAACCCAACCAACAATTCCTACTAACAGGAGACTAGGAAATGAGCCTCTTTACCTAGGCACATCACCACCAGAATAAAATGAGAGCTCTGCCAGGGAGGAAGGGGGAGACTCAACACTGAGGAGCATGCAATAAGCTGTGCTACCAGCTAGGCACCAACCACTGAGCGAAGAACTGTGTGTGCATGTATTACCCTACTTCCTCCTCAAAATATCTCTACTAGTTTATGTCATTAAAGCCTGAGAAGTCTTAGGGATTATCAATCCAACAACCCATTTTGACTTTAACATCTGAATAGAACTTTACTATTTATAGAATTTCCCCCAATCTCATTTATTTCTCAAAAACACCCAGCCCCCACACCCCCAAGGTAAATTGTATACCTGATTTTTTCTGAGAAGGAAACTGAGCTCTAGAAAGATTTAAGTGCTTGACTGAAAGTCACATAGCTGATACTAACACTCAGATCTCCCAATCCCCGGCCTCACTTCTTTTTTCTCTTTTTAAAAAGAAATTAAACATACAGAAAAATTCAGAGACTATTACAAATGTCTAGCTGCTATTAGGAATTGATAAAGGCTAATATTTTTTGTGAGTTTTGCTTCAAGTTTTTCTTTTAAATTAAAAAAAAATTGCAGACAAAGTTAAAATTCATTTTGTACCCCTCCCAACCCCATTCCTCTTGCTCCCTAGAGTTAAACCAAATATCATTGGTCCAAAAATCTCTGCTTGAATCTTTCCTATGCATTCAAAAACAAGCTGTTATTTTTGCAGTGTTTTTTTCACCCAACATGCCTTTTGAGCTATGTGCAGGTTAAAATATGCAGCTTTTAACTATTCTGTGATACTCTATTATATAAATCCATTGTCCATTTTACTTATTCATTTCTATTTCCCTACTACTTATGCTAAGTGTTCACACAATAAGCATATGAGGAAGTTTTCTAAGAGCTTTTTACATATTGGATTCCATAATCTTCATAACAAATCTGCAAGGAGGGGATTGTTACCATCCTGTCGTCCATGGTTAGGAAACAAGAGCAGAGAGAAGTAGGAATTTACCCAAGTTAAACAACAGAGGCCAATAAACATCGCAGTCAGAATACAACTTGAGAAGCTCCCCAGCTCTGCACTTGACTTCTACTCTGCAGTACCCAATCCTCTCACTCAGGCATCCTGACCAGCAAGGCCATACGTGAAAACATACTGCTCCAGTGCCCTACGCCACCTGGCAGGACTCAGCCCCAGGCTATGCCAGCCTCTTCTCTGATTGGTTGGTGTCTGTGTCCTACTTTATATATATTTTGGAAACTGCTCCTGTCCTACACTGATTGGACACTTGGGTTGTTTACAATTCCTCATCTCTTCAAACAAGGGAAACTAGAAATAGAAATTCTGAGTCATAGATTATAGGAGCAAAGGTTTTACTAAACACTCCTGATTACTCTTGAAAGTTGCCTGGCCAAGGAACCAATAAACTCTACTAATAGGCTAATGTAAATTCCCATGTTCTACCAGTATTTTGTATCATCGAACTTTTTCATGTTGCTAGTTTGTTGGATGGAAAATCTGATTTCCTTGGCTTTTTTATTTCACTGATAGGGTTTTTCATGTTTATTAGTCATTTACATGTACTTTTGTTTGAATTGCCTTTTTCTGCTCCTTGCTCATTTTTTAAAGTAGCTTCTTTTTTTTCTATTATGCATTTCCTTTTTATATAGTTTGGACATTCATCTTTTGCCTCTTAGCCTGTATAAATGTTCCTCACCACTCACTGCTTTCAGCCCCCCACCTCTCCTATCTTCTGATATCATTTATAATTTAATAGAGTAAATCCATAGATCTTTTCCTTTATAAGATATACTTTCTGATACTTTAAAGACGGCTTTTCATTCTTGCAACAGTGAGAAAATTCTATATACTGTCTCCTAATTGGTTCTGTATCTTAATTTTATTTTGTCTATGTGGTATGAGGAAGGAATACAATTTACTGTTCTTCTCCTTGGAAGTCATTCCCACATCATGAATTTAAGGTATCTCTTCCTCACTGATTTTTCAGTATCACTTCTGAAATGATAAATGATTAGTTTCTATACACAATTACTTGATCACCTTTGCTCTTTCACGGTTCTATTTTTCGATTCTTAGATTTCTTTCAACTGAATTCTCTGGCTTAAAAGTAACATGTCTAAGTCTAATCTTGTTTATTCATATAGTTCCTACTGTCCTGACATAAGCCTAGAAGTTTGGAAGGAGCCTGACAGTTCTTCAGAAAGGCCGGCTAGAAGGCACGTGATCTCTTTGGAGATTCCTCTGTGCTGCTGAAGGATCTAGGTGTTTGGAGCACATGTCTCTGCAGCAGAAGGAAGACTCAATTCTACAGGTAGTTAGTCAGAAGGGATGCATCTCAGATTCTGCACCCAGAGACTCCCACTGCTGACACCACTCTCTAAAATCTTTTGAATAAACCTCAATGACAGCACATTCTCCCGTCATAATCATCATTCTTATTCATTTAGGTTGACCAAATATTCCAGTTTTTTATAACACAAGCATATAAAGGAGATTTTAAAAATCAACTCTAGAGTTCAGAGAACAAAGACAATTTCAAAATCGCTTTGCTTTTTATGAATGACTACATCGAAACTTTGTAATGACCTGTACTTTACAGTACATTGCAGGGTTTGACTGCCTATATTTATACTGATGATCTAGAATCTGACTTAGGAAATTCCCTGCAAGCTGTTCTACACACTGAGACAGACGACGTGAGGATGGATGAAGTCCTGCCCTCGACACCCTGAAGGAAAGAATTGTAAAAAAGAAATGGACTCCTCACGGCAGTCCTGAGTTTGGCTAGAGCAGTGTCTCTCCTCTGCCTAAGAAACCACATTAGTCTGGGGGCAGGAAAGTGGGGAGGATGCAGCCAGTCTGGGAACCAGAATCATGGTCCTGAGCTTTTGACCATCACCCCAACCCAACCATGATGGTTAGGGACATGAGCTACTTTCTCAGTTAGTATTAAGAAGATGGCCATAGGCAGGCCTGACAAAAATATTTTTTTAATACAAACCAGCAGTTTTATCTTTCACATTCCATATAACATAAGCTCTGCAGAGTTTTTAAATTCTTGCAAAAAGACTCCTCTATGACAGCTTCAAGGGTATACCCACAGTTCAATCAGAAGTTTGTTTTTCAATATTAGAATGCTTTTTTTTTTTTTTTTTTTTTTACAGACAATTTGACTTTCCAGGGCCAGAAGAGGGTAGGGGTGGGTGAGTGGGAGGAGGAATTTCTAAAGACACACTTCCTTTCTGGCTCTGCAGCTAAGGTTGCATAGGAAATGCAAAGATACTAAATGCACAGAGCCAATGTTCGGGATCAGTCCTATTTTCTGGCCATATTCCCTTTAATCTTCACCCGCCCCATATTTTCCCAATGAAACTTTATAAACATGGAGATCATTTTTTATCATTCAAGGAAATTTGAAAATATTCCGATTCAGTAGCTTCTGACTTCTATAACTAAAATAGCTTTTTTTTTTTCAGATTAAATATGATGAAATAGGCGATCAATTGTATAGCCAAGAATTTTACCTTTTAAAAATGTTTTCTCTCCTACATTAGAGCTGCATGCCTCTTCTGAGCTTCACCAAACAAAACTATTTTTAAAAGAAAAATAATCCAGGCTACCCATTCATTCCAAACAAGAAGTTGAATGGAGGATGAAATAGAAACCCCACCCCCTTACTTACAGCCATACTGGTATCTCCCTCTAACACTGTTCTTCAGGTCTATGTCTGGGACCATCTTTTAGGTGTGTTTTAACAACATCATCCAGTAATAACCCACCTTGGACAGGTTCCAAAACTGAAATGCCACACATTGTATTATGCATAATAGCAAGTCATGTTTATGCAGGGTACCAGGAGAACTGTTCATAAACTTTTATTTCTAGTTCTTAACATGAGGACTTTATTGGCATGCTCACATCAATTGCTCTGTTTTTCTTGCTTTGTTGTGGTTGTGTGTCTTAATAAAATCTCTTCCTCCTAAGAGACATCCAGCTTCATGCTTTATAAAATCCACAGATTATTTTCTTGGAATATCAAACAAGAGCTTGCATTCAATTGGCATGGTACATTTGCTAAATGAGGCTTTCCTCAAATGTCACTCCTTCATTCAACAAGTATTTACTGAGCACCTCTTAGACTCAAGGCATTGTGCTTGTCTGTGAATACAACGCTGAATGAGACAGATGTGTAGAGTCCCTGCCTGGGAGGTTGGTATGATCCGACTGGGGGAGACAGCAACAAGCAAATGTCTAAATCCCCATTGTGTTAAGTGGAAGAGGAAAAAATAGGACATTTTGACAGAGAACAATGCAGTATAGATGGTTGTTTCTTGGGCAGAATAGCCAAGAAAGAACTCATGGAAGTGTGACATCGAAACCAAGTCCAAAAAGATGAGGATGACTCCTCGCCCAAAGGAAAGAAGGAAGAGTGTCAGCTGCACAGCAGACACAAAGCTCCTGTGAAGGGCTCTGGCCATTTTCTTGCCATCTCTGACCATCTACCCTGGCTGGCCTTCACAGCACAAGCCAAGCCCGCCGCCCCAAGGGAGCCGTCCTGCATAGCACACGCTTGGTGCGCGCACCGCCCCATGACCGCCACCGCTTCATCTGCTTCCCACGACTCCCCACTGAACCATATGCTGCGTTGCATTGTCCTCAGATGGTTCCTGCGGTTAAATATGTCTCCCCAACAAGTTCTGCAAACCCACTGAGGACAGAGGGCACGCACCCCTTTGTACCCCACACCATGTCTGTCTCAGCACTGGAGTGGAACTGACGTGGACTGCACGAAAACAAACCGAAGACCTTAGGCCTGGCGGGGCAGGTGAACAGCCGTGGCTAAGCTGCTTTTCTATCTGCATCTGCTCGCATTAGACGAAATGCAAATAGATAGGCCCCATCTCTCTCTGTTCTATTTAGCATTTATATGACACCTTTCAGCACAGAGAAATGAGTAAGTGGAACCAGAAGTGGCTGGTCCATGTGCTCATCCCCCAGCTCTGCTACAGCCAGGCATCTGGTCCCCACCTGCCCCCACACACCCCTCCTCCCCAAAGGGCAGGCTGCCGGCACCACTGCTTTGCTTTCAGCAGAGCTCTTCCCACTGAGCCACACTCTGTTGAAAGAATGCATTGTCTGTGCTAAAGGGAGAACGGGGGTAGCACATTACAAATCTGAGCTGTTAAGTGATAAATGAGCAATGAAAAGCGTCCTGACATCATTAAGGTGTTCCTGAACACGCTCTCTGCTCAGCCTTACCCACACGCAACCACATGAAGACAGAATGGCTTGTAGGGTGACCAAAGCCTGGACTAGGAGTCACCAAATTGTGTCATTCCAACCCCATGGGGTTTTCCTAGATCCTGCCAACTGGTAACACAGGCATTTCATAGAAACTGTTAGATTCACATCTCCGCAAACTTTCTATAGGGTAGGAGTCTCTTCCATCATATGAAAATGAACCTGCCCTTCACTGCTCAGAGTATTCTCAGCATTTGAAGCAGTCCCCAGCACTACCATTGCCCCAGGTTCAGGAAGCCCACCCCCAGGCTCTCGGGGCAGGCACTTCTGCCCTGGCCCAGTGTAGAATCCATGCCACATCCTCCTGCACTGCCAGGACTCAGCACAGAGGGGGAATCCAGGACAGACTGCCTGCCGGGTGACAGAGCAGCTTATCTGACATTTATGAGAGATGAAATTTGCCAGGGCCAGAAAGGGCATCCCTTTAAAAGTCCTTTAAAGAGCATGGTAACCCTGGAATACTGCTTGGGGGAAGGAGGGAGGTTAAAAACAATCCATGTACTCTAACCTACTAATACTAGAAAATTCTAGGTTTCTAGAGAAGAATTCAGGTGTTGATCAGCAAAGGCAGTGGATGGTTTCATTTCCCCAGGGCTCAGTCACTACTAATTTGCTTGCAGGAACCTCACTGTCATTGGGGTAGAAGGTGGCGTATAGGTCCAATTGCAACGCATTCAGATGACATCAGTACAATCCTGGTTCCCTCTCTTACTAGCTGTGTGACCTTCGGCAAGTCATTTCACATCTTGGTTTTCCTATTTATAAACCAAGAGAACTAAAGACTAAAGATCATAATAAAATATAATCAGATGATGCAAACATCGTGTGCTCAGCACAGGAGAAGAGCAAATAGTGACTACTACTGCAGACCAGTCCTACTTAATATGTCACACACTGAATTCCATGCTTTATTTAGTTCTCTAATTTAATTCTACAACAACTCTCAAAGGTAAGGGCTGTATTTATAATCACTCTGCTTTTTTTTCATAGGAGAAATATTTTCATGTCAGTGGCTGTTCCTGTCTGCAATTTTCCCCTTTCAAAATTGCTCCAGGATGGGTTCTTCCTAAGGGGAAGCCTTCTCCATTAGTTAGACAAGAGGGAAATGTAAGGGCAAGACTTGACCCACCATTACCAAGAAATCAACAGTGGAAGTGACTCATCTTTCTCTCGCCACTCGGCTGGACGTGGTGATTAATGGGAAACATTGAGATTAATACACTTTCTTTTCAGGTTTTGAAAATTAAAGCTCTTAGAAATGTGAGTCCAGAAGGAAGAGAAAAAAAAAGAAGGAAATAGAATAACATTCTCATTCTAGTTGCCTGATTTCAAAAATTCAATTCCCTTCTGCCAACATTTAAAAGAATTGCCTGTCCCGTGTTTGTCACATTGCTTTCCCTTTTTCCCTCCTCACCTCAGAAAAAACACCAGTTTCAGCCAAACAGTTATCACAGATCCTCAGCACAGAGTTCCAAGTTACCAATGAAACAGTGGAACAATTGATTGTGCTGGCACAGGCCAAGGTGGGAGATAAGGAAGCAGCGTGCGGGCCCAGACAGCTATTGTGGCTGCGTTTTTTTTCCCAAGTCTGAGTACCCAGCAGAGCCGGCCTAAGTCCTGAGATTCTTGGGAAAGAAAAGATACCTGAGCTTAAGTCTTATCAAGGCCAAGTTTCTCAAGACTCACTTATCCTTGCTCCATTAGCAGAACTGGCTCACCTCATCCTGCAATAAGCTCTATGACCTAGCCCCCAAGGACACTCTTTGGCCCCAAAATGTTGCCACCCAAGGTAGGCCATCTAAGTGATGATGGCTGTTAGCGAGCACTTCGCCCTGTGCAAAAGTGCTTCTCAGCCTTCCATGTCAATATCAAAAAGGAGGCACTTAGAAGGGAATTTGTATTGTTTGATTTAGAAGCATAAGAAAGCTAAAGCTGAGAGACATTTAGAACCTCACCTACAGTTGCACAGCTGGGAAGTGTCAGAGGCAAAATCTGAGCCCAGGTCCTTCTTGTAGACCCTAAGCACAACGCTTGAGAAAGAGGGGAAGAAAAAAGGAAAGCACAGGAAGTGAGGGAAAGGAGACAAAAGAAGAAGGTGCAGTGCAAGACCTCCAATTAGGATGCAATCATTTGCCTTGACATCTGTTAAAATATGGAGGACCTGGGGCCTCCCTGGTGGCGCAACAGGTTAAGCGCAACACTAAGAAGTTAACCAGAGCCACTGCAGCACGAGTTTGATACCCAGCCAGGAAGCTTCCTACATGGTGCAGCAGACCTCTCCTGCCTCGCCCACTGCTCCCCGCAGCAGTGTACTTCAGTCAATCTGCTTGTTCTGCTCCCCACTCTGTCTCTGGTGAATCCTCTCACCACCCCACACCTCTGGTCTATACCCCAGCTTTTATCATAAATAATCATATATATATATATATATATATATATATATATATATATATGAAGGACCTAGATGTCATAAACCACACTCCCCTACCTACTATGTTCCCCTAGTGAGGTCTTCTAGCAGACAATCCTCCTTATCGAAGAGGCCAGTGCATCCCTGGTTATCCCTGAGTCGTGGATTTCAGTGCCTCACCATCTATGGAGCTGCTCAAGTAAGTCAATCAGGTCACATCCTCCCATGAGACCAGAGGGCACCACACCCTCTTGGGAGAAAGCCTGCCTCCCTCTTCTTCTTCCTCCTGTTCCCAAGTGCAAAACCCATGGAACCCAAGTTACTTTACCTCTGGGCCTTCATTCCTCCTCTATAAAATGGTATAGAAAATAGCGACTATCTCCCCGGGTGGAGATTGTGAAAATTAAATCACGTAATCCATGTACAGTTTGTTGGAGATTTCCCAGCATTTAGCAAAGTCCAGCTGTCATTAACATCCTAAACCATTAAGCTCTGTGACCACTTTTCCTCCTGAACCTAGCGAAGAACTCAAATGTCTTCCCTCCATGGACTCAGCCAGCTACTTGCCTGATTTCTGCAGTGCTTTTATCTTGGAGTTGTTCACTACAATGTTGCTGGGAAATGTCTCTAAATCTTGTACACTGTGCACTGTTAAATGCAGGAACCTCATCTGCCCACACCCCCAACATGGAGCTGAGGTCTTCAGCAGACTGAAACTGGCACAACCTTTACACTAAAACTGCGAGAACCTTCACATGACCGGGATGACAGAGAAAGAGTTTTTCAAGCAAATAAGAATCAACAAACATGATATAAAATTCATGTAGTTGATTTTTTATTCACTCTTACAAGCTCACCTTTTTTGAGTGTTTACTATGTGGCAGGCAGGTAGTATTACAAGCATTTGCATGCCTTAATCATTTCATCCTCACCACAACCCTTTGGTGCAGATACAAGTATCGCCCTAACTTTGCAAGAGAGGAAATCAAGGCGCAAACAGGTTCATCAGCTTACTTATGGTTCATAAATTCTGGTCTGGGGAAAGGGCCCAGAAGGCGTTTATTTTCCAAGCACCCCCAGTGGGGTCTCCTGTGCCGCAGGGGTGAACCGCTTGACTGAGCCAGCACACCAATTCCGTCATCGCATAATTGCATCAATGCTTGCACTGTGATCTGTCCCCTACAAATGTTTGATGTCTCCACTCCCAGGAGTGATGAGGTTGAATAGGAACAAGGTCTTATAATAACTTCAAATCCACTCCTTCCAAACTAACACCTCACGATGTACCCACAATAGACTTAATAAACTTGGGGGCTAAAATTTGCACACAGTGATTGCACATATTTCGTGTGCAAGGCAGGCTTTGCATCAGTTCTTCCATCTATCCTGTAAGGTCCATATTATTAGTGTTAATCCCATTTTATAGATGAGGAAACACAGGCACAAAGAGGTTAGGGTCACCCTGCTGGTAAATGGTAAAAGGCAGCATTTTGAATCGCACACAGTCCAGAGGGTGGTCTAGCCCCATATGATATAGTAGAAGGTGGGGGGAAAGGAAACAAAAGGAGGGTGAGGAGAAGAAATCACAAACAGGAAGGTGGAGGAGAATACAGACTTCCAAGTTACATTAATTTGCTGGAGCTGCAACAACAAAGAACCATGGGCTAGGTTACTTACACCACAGAAATTTATTGTCTCATTGTCCTGAGAGCGAGGTCTCAGGCAGGGTCTCTTCCTTCTGAGACTGTGAGGAAGAATCTATTCTAGCTGAGTTTCTGGTGGTTTGCTGGCAATCTCTGACACTTCTCTGCAAGAAGAAGCATCAGCCCAATCTCTGCCTTTATCTTGCAAGTGGCATCCTCCCTGTGTGTGAGGGTCTGTCTCCTCATTCCCCCTTTTTATGAAGATACTAGTCATTGGATTAATGGCTACCCTAATGGCTTCATTTTTGTTTAATTATCTTTGCTAACATCCTCTCTCCAAATACAGCCACATTTTGGGGGTGCTGGGTGGTTAAGATTCTAACATATGAATCTTGGGGGATGGGGGGGAGTACACAATTCAACATCTAACAACAAGTCAAGGAAGGCCACATGGCAGGTAGGTTACAAAACCAGAACTCCACAGGAACTGGAAATAAATGATTCCCTGAGATGGAGACTCACAGCTGCCTGGAAACCAGCCCTAGTGTATTCAGAGGAGGGTGGGAGAAACTTCTGCAGAGGCCAGGGCAGGAAAGGCCAGGTTCAGGATTTCTCTGGCACCAAGAAAAAATGACCACTGACTGGTTACCAGCTCTTCTGGCAATGCCTGTGCTCTGGATTGCACAGCTCTCTCAGCAATGAAAACCAAAAGGTTAGAGGGGGTGAGGAGGGAACTAAACAACAACCAGAAAACCACACACACACACACACACACACACACACACACACACTAAAGAGTAACTTCACATTGTCTGAAAAAGCCTCAAAAAAAATTTCAACAAGTGCTGAGTCAGGAAATTCTCCCCTAATAGCTTTTGTTGGAAACAGTTAGCACTTCAACTTTATCTCTTCTTTTCTTTTCAGACAGCTCCTCAGAGGTATTCAAATGCAACAATACCATCATTCAAGACTTTTGGCTCCCAGAGGACTCCTTCTGAGCCAAAACCAACCTACACCCTTACAGAATCAGCAGCTCCGACACCCCGGGGAGCTGATTTCTTCCAGTCCTTCTGAGCTGAGGAAGAGGCTAAGGTATGTGATACCCCAGTGTCTTGTGGCCAGCTGGCCACAGAATGAGTCCCTGGTGAAACAGATGAGTGCTGGAAGATGGATTTCCTCTTAGATGGGGACCGAGAAATACCAGGGAGCCTCCATAGAGGGCCTTCAGTGCCACCCAGGGACTAGAGGTCACCCTCACATCAGAGGGCAAGGGTTTAGCTCAGGACGGGCCAAGCACCTCTTCCACTTTCCCTGTACCCCTGCCCTCCTCGTGGGGTCCCACGTCACTGATATCACAGTCTCCCTGTATCCATGGCTCTCCCTGTGTCCTTGGCACCCCAAACCCCACTGCTGTTTCTTCATTGCTGTGTCTCACCTGACTAGGGTAGCCATTACCTTCTGAGCCAAACCAGTAAACAAGGAGACAGGAGGTCAGTGGTGGCCTGGGGCAGGCAGGGAGAGAGCGTCCAGAGCAAACATGAGAAATGTAGTTTGGTGTGAACTACGCTGGTCACTGGACTAATTAGTGTGTTTTCATTAATTAGGTAGTGTTATTAACTATTATTAGTTATTAGCATGTTATTAACTAGCCACTTCCCTACTGAAACCCCTTCCTTCGGGTCAGAGAAGTGAAGAGGCATCTTTAAATGAAGAACAATGTGTAGCCAAAAAAAGAGAAAAATTACCTTCCTCACCACACTTACACCCTAAGGCACAGCCTACTCCCTAAAGGAAACTCAGGAAATTTCCAGGTTGGCACCCAGTGAGCCTGAGTCTGGCAAAGTCCATCCTCCCCTATAACTGGGATGAAATCAATGAGCCCATTGTTCTCCAGCCTGTGCTGAGAACATTATGTACAGAAAAGCCAGTGCCAGAAGTCATCTTTGGCTACACAATCATCGTGCTAGAAAAACAGTGCACCAATACACATTGATTAGAAAATGACATGTTAATTGTCCAAACATCATGTCGTCATGCTCTCCCAATGTGTGAGTGGAAGGAAGAAGCTGAGCCAGGAACCTTTGCCCTTCTCAGCATGAGCGTAAATCCTCACTGAAGACACAGCAGAAAGGGCCAGACTCAGGATCTAGATTCCAGAGCAAAGCACAGAGACTGCCTGCGAGCCACTGCAGGAAAGGCTGGGAGAATGGTCATGGGCATCGCTGAGACAGAGCTGAGAGTCTACACATCTCCCATGTGGAACTGTGTAGCCCATTCATGTCCTGGTAGAGTAAGGAGTGAGGAGCACGAGTTTGTTAATCACCTGCTCGTATACACACCCTAACTCCATGGCAGGGTCCCATCGTTCTCATCCGACAGATGACACTAAAAGAAGGTAAGTGACTTCTATGCAAGGACCAGTTGTCAGGTCATCATCCATTTCCTTGCAAAAATGATGCCCAAGTCTGACTTGAGGTCAAGGAAAAAGGTAGGTTGGTGTTAGGTTACTGTGAGTAGACTACGCCAGATGCAGCTCGATGAGCCTGTTGGGATACAGGAGACCAGCCTTTCCTTTCCCTTTCCCCATGACAAGCCCTTGGAGGTGCCCCTTACACACCCCCATCCCATATTCCCAGTTCACTCTGCAGCTTTCTGGGCTGCTTCCGACTGTAAGAAAGGCCTCATTTTGTCAGTTAAGAGATTTTCAAAGATTAAAAAGTCTCATCCAAGTCAAAACTCTCTTCCTCCACCTGACAACTTTTCTCTTCCTGTAGCTGACACATTCCACTTCAGTCAGAAGTAGCAAAGGATGCTGGAATGTTCCTCCCCTTCTTCTTACCTATCACTCCTCCTCCCCACTTCTGGGCCTTTCTGAGACAGAGAGGGTGGAGAAGACTAGAAGGTGCTTGGCGTTTTTGCTTGGTAGTACCCTAGCAGCAATCTCTTGACTGAATGTTTGATGTCACCAATATTCAAATGACTCTTATGAGGACCCACACAGGAGACCTCCCGTCTACACAACCCTGTGATATGGTTGGAGAGCTCCCTGCTCTGTCAATGCCCCTAGCTTCCCTTCTTTGCCCGTTACCCTCACAGAAAGTCCTCTTGCTCAGAGTCCCTGAAAGCACGGAGGTATCCATTGGACCCACAGGAAGTTCACACATACTTGCCATACCAAATGTATGTCAGCTTCCCACAGCCATCTAGTCTTCTAACTCTGCTCTGCCTATTCCATTTAGCTTCCTGGTGTTGGCATCTGTAGGCAAGCTCTAAGTTTTGGGTTCCTATCTTTTCCCAAACTCTCAGAGGAGGTGTGAACGTCCTGGGAAGCGTTGGGTGAGCCTCTGTTCTTCTGTACGTCACACCAGCCAACCAGTGAGCAAGCATCCAACCTCCCTTTCTATAGGCACCACTGCTCTCCATGAGTAGCAAGCCCACCCACCCCTAAGACTGCAGAGCCCAGGGCAGGAGCCCAAATGGAGGCCCACATGCCAAAGATCCAAATATTTAAAATGACAAATCCAGCTAACATTATTAAATTTATAAAATATTGTCTAGTCTCCTACCTTGACAAATATTCCCTCACAATTGTCTAGGTCAGTTTGAATTCTCTGTCTCCTTGGAATTTGAACCTGAGAAGGCTGTTCCTCCCACACCAGATTCTCCCTGCCCTACAGCCTTCCTGCCCCCACCTCCATCCCACACCAAAAGAGCCCAGAGCACACACATGCGGTGACCCAGGCTGCACTGCCAGAATTAGCCTACATCACCCCAAAACTGCTGCCAATCCTTCCCTACCACACCATGCTTTGGCCCATGGCTGAACACAGTCCACCTTAGGTCAATGGACCTTATAACAGGTCTGAGAAGGCCAGAAGGATACATGGGTGTTCAGAAGACCAAGACAGCTGAATGTGGTGGAGAGGGGGGGAATTCCAGGAAAGCATGCTTCCTTAAGGCGACAAATCACCCATTCCACAGGAAAGAGTGTGTTAGAAAGGGCCCTGGGGGGTTCCTCTACAATGAGAAGGGAAGAGCAAGGACCCCCATTGGGTACTTCTAATGAGCATTTTCTCGGTTTTCCTAGCTTGGGGTGACTATGGAAGGGGAAGCCAGGTGCCACAGCCCTGTCCCCAGAAGCCCTCAGCTCATGGCTCAGCCACCCCCTTTCTCTGAATCTGTACCCTCCACTTATGCACTGCATGAGATGGTGTGGAGGAAGGCAAAATGCCAGCCTAGCCACTTCTGAATAAACCCTGGAGGAGGCTGGTAGGCAGCGCCTTGGCTGCTTTCACTAGAATAGGGAGACACTCCTGCCACTGGCCTCGGCTCTGGGGCTGTCACCACAGTCCCCAGCCATCCAGTCCCATCAAGTTACAGAACGGACACACCGTACTAACAGGACAAGGATTCTCAGGTGGCAGTGTTTCACAGGCCCACATTTTGACACTCTGTGAGGGAGGAGCGAGAGAAAGTGTGGTTGACATATGGCAGCCTTAAAATCAGACTCCGTTGTATGACAAGAATAAATTTATGGAAATGTATCTGCAGTGACACAGGGAGGAGACGCCCAGTCCCTGCTAAGGGAAACTCTGTGAAGACTTTGGAAGAAAAAGTTGCTACTTCCTTTAAGTCAGAGAGCCTGGTGCTGCCCGAGGCCCCCAGTAAGGAGGTCCTTGTCCTCCCCGCACAGCAATAGCACAGGCCAGCAGTGGCACTGCCCCCGCCCAGGGCTCGCAGAGCGGCCTCGCTTCCTCTGAGGAGAAGCACAGACTGTCCTGCCTGGACCTCTGCTGGGCCCATCTGGCCTCCTGTCCTCAACTGTGCTGCGGTCTCTGGTCAGGGGGGAGTTAAGTCCCGATACCTTGGCAAGCAGGAGGGCATAGCACAAACAGGACTAATCTGGAGTTGGAGGCTCTGAATTTAAGTTCTGACCTGGCTACTTATTAGTTGTAAGATTTTTAGAGGTCAGTGAATTGTCTGGATTTCATCCAGAAATTGGAGATATAAAGCCTAACTGCTTGTCTTCCCCAATGGGAAGCTGAATGATCTAGTATCATTTGGGGACCCTAAATTCTGAATTATTCATGGGACGAGAGTAAACTTTGGGTTATCATTTACTCTTTGGTTATCACTTATTATTGAGTCTCTTAGAACCTTGACCTATTATATTAATAATCACAACAATAACCACCACCTCCTGAGATATCTATAGCAACAATAATTGAATATCTGAGCATTTTCTATTTACCAGGCCCCCTGCTAAGTGCCCCCTTCAACCTCACATACCCCGAGAAGGACCATTATCTCACCTTGGGTTTGTCTGCCCTTACTCACAATGCTATGTGATTTATGCTGTTTCTCAGGCACCAACTCGGGGATCTGACCCTGGTCACTCACTGTCTTGCAACCCAGCTGCTCACAACCAGCCTCCAGGGACCTAGCACAACCTGGTCCATGAGAATGGGGTTCCCTAGGCTCGTTATTGCTGCAGAACAAGTCATCTTGAAAGGTAGTACTGGAAGTCACAACCGAAATTTCATTATTTCTCTTGTTTTCTTTGGATCGGGAATTTGGGGAGGCTCACCTGGGCAGTTCTGGCCTGGGGTCCCTCAGGCAGCTGCGGGAGCTGGAGCAGCAGCAGAGCTGACACAGCTGACGACCAGCCAGCCAGCTAGCCCTCGTGCAAATGCAGGCCTCTCCATGTGCCATCCCCCCGGACATGGAGTTCCTCCAGGGGCTGGCAGCCATGTTCCAGGAAGCATGACAGAGCTGTGCCACCTCCTATGACCTAGCCTTGGAGATCACAGCTTCACTTCTGCCACAGTCACATGGCTCCCTGGATACAAAGGGAAGAAACCTAGACCCACTTCTCCATGAAAGAGGTGGTCAGGTTACATTATATATTAAAAACCATGCGGATGGAGACAGCATTGCAGCCAGCTTCCAGCTTTGGAGAGTACGATCTGCCACCTCTACTGCAGAGGCGGGGCCCCTGGTGAATAGGCAGGCCCCGAGAGGCTGCCCAAGCATTTGGCACTAATGCCCTCATTCTGTGCCATGGGGTGCATGAGGCAAGACTTTCTCCTAGTCTCACCTCAGTTTCTCACTTGAAACTGTGGCCCTGGCATTTAGAAATGCAGGCCTCTTCCTCTGGTCCATGGCCACCCCTCCCACGGACCCTGTTCCTGATGAGGGCCACACAGAGCAGCACCCCCTAAACTACAGCTGGCAGACACCACTGAGAAGACCCCCAATCACCAAACTTTTGATCTTCTGATGCCCTCCTACCACATCCAGCCCAAACTGGACACCCGCTCCCTCAGTGGCCTTGGAGGGCTTACGTCATGTCCCCCTCGGGTTGTTAGTTCCTGAGAGCTCCAGCCGTGCATTGGGGTTGGCTCCCTTACCCTTCCAGATTAGCTTGGGGCTATTTATTTTACCCATTTGTGCCACCGCATTAATGACACCCAGTGTGCATCTCCCCAAAACAGCAGGGCTAGCCCTAGACTGCTCTATGCCATGACACTGGAGCAGGACAGTCCAGGGCTGGGACAGGACCCAGCTCTGCCACGTGCTAGCAGTGAGAACTCCCAGCAAGTGAGCAAGCCCTCTGAGCCCTGTGACGGGCTAAGTGTTTGCTGTCCTGTTTCACAGGCTTATCCACAGGCTCAAATAAGGTGCACATGACAATAAGTTACAGACTGTGGCATGGAACAATAATTATCGACACCATTACAATTGTCCTAACAGTATTTCTACATTCTGTTCCCCTGGTCCCAGGCACTGTGCACCCAAAATAGGCTCAACCTCAAAACCCAAGAGGTCATCAATGCATTTTACTTTTTTGTACCCCTGCAATGTGAGATGTATGCCCCCACACTCTCACAGGTGGACTATGGAAAATCTCAGCCTCTTTGAGAACCCCCCCCCCCACTAGTATAGACCAAAGACGACATGATCTAAGGATGCACCCCAAAGATCACAGGCATGGGCACACCCAAGCTGTGTCGCCTGTGGGCCAGGAAGCCTCCCCACGTCCTGCATCCAACCCCTCTCCCCCATCCCTTACTGGGCCACCTCCTGGTGCTCAGGTGAGAACCAAACACATGGGGACAAGCCAAGACTGCAGAGTGCGGGCGACTATATGCAGCTGAGGTCTGTATGAGCTCCATTTCTCCCCCACAAGCCTCTCACAGGTCATTCCTGGGACAAATTCCCAAGGACGCTGCATTTTCCCTCCTGGCAGGAAGGAAACCTTGCAACAGTTCCCAATTGACACTTCTGGGCTCCAGGCTTCTTTTCTTATCCTCCTCTTTCCCACACAAGCAAAGGGGCTACTGGCCCAGCTCTGAGATCCACCCAAGTGTGAAGCATGCGGGCTTTATTCCCAAGTGCAGAAGTGCCAAGAGTCCCCAAGGCGGGGGTGCAGGAAAAAGATGGTAGAATTGTTTATCTTTCGAGAAAAGCCAGAGGGCAGAAACAGTTAAAGATTACGCTGGGTGCTGTGCTGCCAGGGATGGGGTGGCAGGAGGGGGACCTGCCTTCCAGGCCAACTTCCAAACCTCTGTGGTCATTTATCTTGACTCCTTAAAATTGCTTTAGGAGAGGAAGAGTGACAGTTGAATCTGTCTATCCTCGCCCATCTTCAGCTCCTCCTCTGAATGATCTCTCCTCCTGCACTCCCTGCCTAGAGGAGCCATCTGGGGCCAAGCAGTAATTCATGGGAAGCAGCTGGAGTGGCTGGACACTCGGTTAACGACAGGAATCTTGGGAGAAGCTGATTCAACTGGAGCCACTTGGCTGAGTATTGGGCAATGGCGGATGGGCTGGGGGAAGGAGGAGAGGAGAGGAAAGCAGACAGAGATCCAAAACCAGCGAATATCTGGAGTAGTGGTCTGGAAATGGCAGGCAAAGAAATGGCCAAAGAACACAAGAAGGGAGAAAGTGAAGAGCCTGCCTCCCGAGAAGAGAGAGTAGAAGGAAAAGAAGAGAGTTTGGGGGGGGTGAGGGGGGGGAGGAGGGAGAAAGAAGAAAGGAGGAGGCGACAGACTGGAGAAGAAGTGACAGAAGAGAAAAACCTAAGAAAGAGAGCCTCCCCCATGGCACCTAACCGCTGCGCTGTGGAGCTGTTGGCAGCAGCGACACGAGTTCAATGCCCAGCCAGGGAGATTCCCACATGGCACAGAAGACCTCTCCTGCCTCGCCCGCTGCTCCCCTCAGCAGTGTGTTTCTGTTGATCTGCCTGTTCTGCTCCCCACTGTGTCTCTGGTGAATCCTCTCGCCACCCCATGCCTTTGGTCTGTATCCCAGTTTATATTCATAAATAAATAAATCTTAAAAAGAAAAAAAGAAAGAAAAACCCAAGAAAGAGATTTGGGATGGGAGGAATTCAAATGAAGGAATTCACATGAAGTGAAGCAGGGATAGAGAAGAGGAGAAACCTCCAAACTCTAACAGAGTCATCATGCCCTCAGAATGTTTTTAAAATATGAAGTTTAAAATTAAAAACCCATCTCCATCCAAAACACCGAATAACACTAAGTTCCTAATGTGACCCCCAAAACAGGGTCAGTTTGCACAAGCCCTGAGAGTGACCCCTCCTTGAATTTTGCCCTTTGTTACCGCTCACGCCTCCCCTAGTTCAGACCCTGTTACAAAATCTCAGGGCTCTCAATGCTGTCTGCACATCAGGATCCCCAGGGAAGCGGACTGAAAGCACCGACGCGTGGGCCCCTGCTCACACCGTCTAGGCCAACTACCAGGTGACGGCACACAGGGCTGCAGAGCACCCCCAGGTGATTCTCAGGTGTCATCAGAGTGGACAATCCCCAATACAGCTTATGCAGCAGATTTCTATGAGGGGTCAAATGGGCTTTCTATCCTTCACGAATAACATTATTTCTAAGGGAAAACACATTCCAATTTCAACACCAGATGTCAGGCCCAAACCAGCCCCCACACCCTGTATCTCACCCACCCACATGTTCCAGGCTTATGGAGCCAATGAAGATGGGGTCCAAGAAGCCCCAGCTTTCCCCTCAGGGTCCCCTGGAGGGCCTCCGTACTGTTCTCAACACAAGAGGGCTAACCCGTCTGTGTGGGAAACATTTCATAACTTGAGTGTTTACAAGTCAGGGAGTTCTTATTCGAGTTTGGTTGAAGCTGAAAGGAAGGGGGGGTGGTGTGGGGAAATGTGTCAACAATAAACAACAGAGAGATGGGAGCTCCATAATCACGGTAAAACCTTCGCGTTAATAAATAAAGAAGACACATGCCTGGAAACGAAATTGAAATGTGGCTTAACAATTCCATACTAGGAAATCTGCTGTGCCAGGATGTCAGGGAAACTGGTTTTTAAAGCTATGTTAAGTTGTGTCAGAGCTGCCAGACAGAACGAGCTCATTCCAATCAAACAAATGCAGCCATTTCTCCTGAGGAGAAAGGAAGAGGAGCAGGAGAGCAAAATTCTGGGTCTGTGGGGCCCCTGAAAGAAGGGATTTCCAGCGGACGTCCTTGGTCTGCACACCCCACCCACGTGCCCACAACTGGAGCACTGGGTCCCTGTCCCACTTCCTGCAGGCCCCTTGAAGATGTGCACACGGGAAGCAGGATGTTGCTTGCGAAAAACACCCGGGGAGACAGCTGGCAGCAGCACAAAGCTTCGTGAAATCCTTAAAGCCAACAAGACAGAACAGAACAGGCCAGAGGGTACAGCCAAAAACCTGTTGTTTCTTCACCTCTTCCAGCATCACACAATATAAAGTCAATCTAATCAATGAATGACACAAGCAACAGCCGAGGAAGGATTATGTAAATGGCCCGTGTCTAATGGCAGAGCAGGCTCCCCTGAATTCCCTTCCAAAGAGACTCCCCAATCAGCAAACAGGGAGTCAGAGGTCCTGGTGCCAGCTGATGAGCTGACGCCTGCAGGAAGCAGAGCCACTCTCCTTGGGTAGCTTCTCCCTCCCTGAGAGCAGACAGATGGAAGCAGAGGTCCAAGCATCCGTCTCCCTCTCTCTTACTCCATTAGGGACAGGAGAATACATTGTTGTGCCTTAATCATTTGAATTCCTTTGAGTCAGGCTCTGCAGTTACCAGGATCAAAGACCTTCATGAGTTGCCCCACAATGGGGGATCAGAGTAGCGACACAGGGAGCAAGGAAGGCAGTAGGCCAGCCAGAAGACAATTGGGCTATAACCCAGGATACAGGGCACTCCAGCATCCTCGGCAAAGCAGTAGTTTCGGCACCCGGTCTCCCTGTCCCTCGCAACATCATGAGATGCTATGAACTCTGTTCAGAACAGAGTAATGTTGAACAGAGTTTACAGCATCTGCTCAGCTTCCACAGCTGTTCAGCAGCCTCGTCCATCTACCTCATGGCTTCCTCCCCTCATCTACTTACTTGTCCCCTTGCTGTGTGACCCTGTCTGGCTTCTGTACAACTCTAGAATCTTGGATTCAAAAAATGACTTCAAAATGAAGAGGCTGAATACTTCAGTTAATTACTGTACAGCACTTTCTTATTGGGCAGAAATCTCACTGCCACCTCTCTGGCTGCTTTTGAGTCAATCAGACACCATCCTCTGGTCCAAACTGCTGAAGCCAGGGTGGAAGGAGCAGTGGGGAGAGGCTGCATTGTGCAAGGCATGCAACCCATGCATGAGGACTCCCTGTGGCTTTGTTGGGGAGGGGGTACAGATTGTGGACGTGCAAACACCACCTCCAGGGCAATCTCAGCCTAACTTGCCACTCCCGTCACAAATTTATGATGTGAATGCTCCTAAGCATACTAAAACTAGCAAGAGCAAAGCATGCCCTGGAAAGCAATGCACTCCTGTAAGAGAAAGAAGTCAATGTCTTCTAATGCCAAATATCAATGATTCTACATTCACATATTGTCCATGGCTGAAAAACACCATAGTGAGGTTGAATCAGGTGTAAAGGGGAGAAAAACAGGCTCTTAGAAAAGAATAGCTAACAGTTACCTGGCTGTGGTCAGTGTGCAGCTGGCCGCTCTCCCCTCAGGACATCCTGCCTTGGCTGAGGGACAGTGGGGTGGCCTGTTGGATGCCACTCCAAGCACTTGCAGCCCATTTTCCTTGGACCACAACTGCAGAAGCCAACAGAGATTGTGCCAACTTCCCTCGCAGATGAGGGGCCCTGGCCAGTGAAGTAAAAGAAGAAATCAATCATCTGGGAGTTTGGGGGAATGTTTGTCCTTTTTAGAGAAAAGGAGGGAGCAGTCCTGAAACACAGACCCTCCCCTATGCATATCCCTTTTCTTCATACTCCCTGTTTCCTACTATGAATAAAAAGTATATCTGGAGAGACTGTAGCTGTCTAATAAGTTGGGGTAACAAGTGTGAAGATGAATATTAAAGATGATGAAGTTTGCAGAAAGAACCAGATCCCTAATAATTCTGCTGAGCAGCTGAATCAGTAGCAGCTGCACACCCAAACTGATACCCATTGTACCATTACTATCCCCATCTTACAGATAAGGAAACTGAGGCCAGAGTAAGTAAGGAATGGTCTAAGATCAAAACATGGTCAGGAGTCAAAACATGCTGACTCCAGTGCCCTAAATATCATGCCTGCTTGTCTCTAAGCAGATGACACTGTAGAATTGAGAAGACCATATTTGGAAGGGCCTGGAAGTACTCTGTAGACCAGTGCTTTATAACTAATTGATAAAGCCCACGGTGGCTAAGCGTTGGGCCAAGGTCCCCATCTTGGGCTTTCCCTTCCTGAAGTATTTATTAGGGCTAAATCCTAACTCCCCGACTGGGTTCTTTCTAGCACTTTATGCTTTACATGGCCCCACAGTGTCTCTCCTGAGAAAACAGAGAGCCGCTAAGTCCTGCACAGCATCCTGCTGGCTCCTCCCTTGCTCAGCTAAGGATTTATCATCTTGACTCATTGAGACCTCTGACGCCACTGAAACCAAGCAGCAGAGACGACAGTATTGTATGTCAGAGCCTTATCATGTTGACTACATTACATTTCAGTGTATTTAGACTATATGAAGCCAAGATATTTTATACCAGAAAATGTTACCTGAGAAGGAACATTATTAGCGGCTTGTGCAATATTCACTCTGGGAGCCTGCGGCACAGTCCCTTAGGGAGAACAGTGTTGCAGGGAAAGCAATGGCAGGCCCCATCCCTGAGGCAATTTCTATTATTAAACTGCTTTAAAAAAAAAAAAAAACTCTTCAATTTCCTAAGGATCTCAAGAAAATGAAGAAGTCTGTTTACACATAAATTTGCCATCTCTCCAAAGGGTGTCAGGCCTGTTGGAAACGGGTTTTGAAAACCCAACTCTAAGAATCATTTTATTCTGCACTCTGGCTTCTTTTCAAGGATCCCTTAACTTTCCCCCCAAACTGCCATCGTGCTGTGATTGATGCATTTCTGGAGATTCAGTTGAACTTGTGTGTTCACATTATCCAGCTGCTCAGTGCCTGTGGTTTTCACTAATGGTCGTTACATTTGATCATTCCCTTCTTGCTCCTAAACTTTCTGGCCATGATCCAGAAAAATGCAGAATGCAACTGGTACTGAGAATCCTGCAAATTTAGCAAAGTTTAGAAAAGGAAAATGTCTAACGTTTGAAATAACATGGGATCAAGGTAGGTCATCAAAGGAATCACATGTTTATTTATTTCTACCAATATTTATTAAGCGTGTGTTGTGTGTCAAGGTCTCTGCTTTGCACTTCAGATGCGTTATTCCATTTAATCATGTCTCAAATTAATGAGCTAAGCACCAACACTGTACTCATTCTATTAATCAGGAAATTAATAGAGAGCAAAACAGAACAACTTACAATCTAATGCAGGTAGTAACATATACAAAAGTACAAACTCTAATACAAAGTAGAACATATTAATTGCTGATCAAATTGTCAGGATTCCGATAAACAAGAATATGCATGCAGGTCACATTTTAATGAGGTTCTAGAAGCTGGAGAAAATTGCAACCAAAAAGAGAGAAAGAAAGAGAAGAAGGAAGGAAGGGAGGAAGGAGATAGAAATCCCAGGAGAAGGAGAGACTTAAGTAGAATAGTAGAGGCTATATTTACAGTACATTCTTGGAAATGGCATAGCACCCAGTTTAGTAGGAACAAAGGACACAAGACAGAGAACAGATGTCAGGATCAGTTAGGTAGGCTGGCATGGGTCATGGAGGACCCAGGAAGCCAATCTAACCTGAAGTCTCTCAGTATCACAAGGAAAAGCTACCATGGAGCTTTTGAGGAGCCAGGAACTTCTCTCAAGCTGTCCTTAAGTCAAAGAGACTTGACAGTAATTAAAGCATGGAAAGAGGAGAAGCTAATGGTCAGGAACACAGGCAGCCAGCAATCATAGAACATTATGGCGAGTGGTGAAGATCTGAACCTGGTGGAAGTGGTGGGTGTGGAAAGATGACCACACAGACAACAAACATGGCCAAAAGACCTGGCGATTATAAAGTGGGGGAACGAGGTATTAAGAATGATTGTGATGCTGAGTGCCACCAATACACATTCAAGTAGACTCAGCGTCCGGGAGAAAATTTTGAGCCAAAAATACCAAGGTGAACACCTTCTAGTTTAAAGAAGTACCTGGTCAGCAATCCTTGATTTAACCTCTACCAATTTTCACTAAACATACACATACCTATAATTCTAGAGAATGAAAACCACAATCAGCATAAAAATAAAAAGTGAATAGCCAAAATGCAGAAAGAATTTTATCCAACTCCAAACTGTCTTAAGATAGATTTGGAGAGACAGTGAGTGGCCGGATCAAGCACTCCTGAAGCACAGAAGTCCCCACACAGTTAAAAAGTAAGATGGCCCCTGCTCCTTCCCACTCTCTGCCCTTTTTCAAGGACCCATGGTCAATACCAAACAATAAAATGGATAATTGTCCCTCAGTTTTTCTAAGGTGCCAGAGTAAAAGGCCAATCACCTGTTTCCCATCTTGTCCTCTCTAATTCCATCCCTCTCAATTTTTCTATCACATCAATGGGCTGAAAGCAAGAACAGAAGTCGAAGGGGCCTGTCACAAAGCTTTGCCTCCGAGGGGGCATAGCCCTCACACTGAAGCTATATTAACAAGAAAAAAGAGTGTAAGAAATGTAGCAACAGTATAAGCTGGGGTTGTACAGTTTCACAAACTCCGTTGGTCCCAGAGTGTCAGAGAATCAAGTAGTGGAGGGAAATATCCCATTTCTATATAGCAGAGCCATGAAATCTGCATTTTGGCAAATGCCTGAACCCAGAGGGATCCTGTCTAATCTGAGGATTATGAAACAATAAACTAAATTGGAGACCTATGAAAAAAAGTGCAAGGCTCAAAAGAAAGGAAACAATATTCTAAAGATCAAAAAGATGAACACACCTTTGAACGTGATTTACTATTGGAAAAAAAAGAAAATGTTATGAAATGTTTTCTGTCTCCTGTAAGATCTATGACTATGTGACCTCTCAGAAATTGGAGCAAAAAACCCAAAAGCTGAACTGAAAGAACATGATGAAATCAAAAGACAACACGATGGAATGAGGAGACAATAAACCCAGATGAGAAGGAACTTGGGTGAGATAAGGAGGCTGAAATTGCAGTATGAGAAGTAAACTCACCACTGAAGACAATAAAGTAGCCATCAGAAAATTAAATCAGTAAATGTGCAGACTAAACTAGAAAAACACTCTCATTAAAACAAAAGAATATATAATATATGTAGAGGACAAAGAAATTTAATCCATTAATCATAGCCATTACCAAAGATGACTAAACCATGGTAGGACCAAAGCAATAACCACAGGTGTAATTTAAAGGTCACAGCTTTAAACTTCTCATATAGGAAATCTGTTTAATTTCTCTTGGGTCTTAGGGTTTTTGCCTCTAAAATGCAGTTTTAAAACAATATGCACTGATCCCCCAGAACTGTAAAATAAAAAATTTGTGTTATTTTAAGCTGAAAACAACCAATATGCAAAGTTTTCAGGGAAAACAGAGGAGATTCTACATGCAACGTGCTTGACTTCAATACTCATACACAGTACATGTAAGTAACATGAGTTGTCATTTATCATTACTCTATAAATACTTCATACAAATTGATAAGCAAGTTCAATAAGCAAAAGCTTGAAATTAGTTCATGAAATAAGAACTACAAATTGAATAGAAACATATGAAAAATATTTATCTTATTAATAATGAAAGAAAACCAAACAATGAGTAACACCTTTTCCAATAACAGATCAGCTACAGTTTTTTTTTTTCTTTAATGATAATGTTCTGTGTTGAGAAAAATATGCTAAAAAGAACTCTCCCACCTTGCTAGGGGAACTCTAAATCGGTTCAACCTCACTAGCTATTGGAACTCTAAACTGCATCAACAGGATGAAATGGTTTATGTGCTTGCTCTGTGCTGAGAATCAGTGTCCCCTACACAGAGCACAGAGGGAGCCATATTTAGGAAGGATGCCAATCCGTAAGGAGCATCATTAGACACAGCCTTCTTAGGCAGTGAAAACTGCCCGAGTACTGTACTCCGAGTCCAGAGACTTTGGCCCTAACCGCACTTGGCCACCAACTTGCCTTGTGACCCTGGACAAATTACTTTCCTCTTAATTTACATGCCTACATCTATAAAATAAACACACCTTCCCTTTCAGCAACAATTAAGTTCAAACTGCTCAAAGAAACATTTGAATATTGAATGACAGAGCACCTATGAAAATTATGTGGAGTCTAGAAAGTATTCAAATACTTTGTATTCAAAGTATACTGAAATACTGCACTGTACTATGTATTTGTATTCAAATACATTGAAAGAATTCAAACATAAGGCATCCTTATCATTTAACTGAAGACAGGTTTGTGTAAACACTAAATAATGGTGTTATGGGCTCAAAAAGGTAAAACAGAAAATCCTTGCTAATGTATCCAGACAGAGAATACAGCTTCAGATGCTTTGTCTTCTAAATAATGTCTATCACCCTGAAAGGAGCTTGCCAATTTGCCTTCAAAACAAAGCTATTTGTCATTTGAATTCAGGCAATAGGACTGGAACCGGTAAGTCTCTTTACTCTGAAATTTCCCCTCCTACTTTCCCTTCCCAATACTATAAACAGACGTGGGTGAGTGTAACTGCTGGCAAATGAACAGAAAAGGAGACACCCCAGATCCTGGAGCACAGCTCTCTCCTCTCACCCCACTCCCCAAGTGAGAGCCATGGAAACTTCCGTAACTTGTATGGAGAAGTCCTGTCCAGACATCAAATACAGGTTTTATAACACAATACTTACTGTTTTCATGTCATCATCAACACTTTATCACTCTACTTTCCATCTATAATTCAGTAGTGAAGAAAAAAAATTTGAAGCATTGATGCCTCCATGAGTCTGAAAGCAGGTAGGCAGCATGCATCTAAGCATGGTGTAGAAAATTGTAGGTGGTAGAAAGCTGTAGAAGAAATTGCTTGAGAATATATGGGCTCTGCCTCCATTTGTTGATAACATTTGCTCTGAGTCCCTGGAACAAACATTGTAGCTCTAAGTTTCTCTTGATTATCTCTTTAGGCTATATCATCATCTGTAAGATCAGGAATCATATCACATAAAATTGGGCTCTGCAAATCTGAAACTAACCAATATCATTTTTCAAAAGCTCTCAGAAAAATAAAGTGGATTATGCAGGAACATTTTGTAAATGGAAAATATTGCATATACAGAGTCTGAGGCAATCCAGGACATTTTAAACCGGAAAGCAGATGGAATAAGAGCAATATAAATTAGTGTAACTGTATTTTGCCAACTGCAAAGTGACTAACTCCAAACAGAACTTCTTCTCCCAACTTGTTGATTGCATATATATTTGTTTTTAATTACCTCTGGGTAGGATTTGGTGAGATGTTTGTGGAGTTAGAATCATAGAATCTGAAGATCTAGGGAACCCAATCTCACCAAACCACCCAAGGAGTATCAAACTAAGGAAGCAAGCACATAAAATATGTGCAAGGTATTTACACTGAAAAATAATATGCGTCATATATTATATAAGCCAACTAACAAAACTACGCATGTGGCAGTTTCAAGGAAAAAACCCTACAAATAGAGTGCATTAAATACTGAACCAAAGGGTAGTACTTCCTAAGCAGTCTTTCCTGGGCTTAGTCCTCTCAAATAGCCTCCTAGATGTCCTGGCAGCTCTCCATGGACGTGTCTGGACCTCTGGTCTATTAGAGTCAGAGCATATCTTAATCCTTACTCCATCCACTCTAAACCACCAAGTCAGGGCTCAGGAAGACTTGTCCAAGTTGCCCTGACTGGGCTAAATCAACTCAGTCACACTCGTGCAAACCAACCATCTTAATTGATGAAGGAAAAGCGAAGAGCTGACACAAATGTTGCACGGCAGTAATGAGAGAGATTATGGCCACTCCCTGGTGAATATGTCCCTTCTCCAGATTGCGATCTAGATGCCCACACCTTGATCTATGTCCTTGGACTGGATGATGGTGAATATGGCTTGACCTTAGGGATGTGTACAGAGGGAAACTCACCCAAATGACTCCCCATTTCACTGACCAGCCAGGCTTCTATTTGATCAAGGAATCTTTCTCGATATCCTAAGTCATTGGAGGTTCAGATTTCAAAGTCCAAGTTTTCAATAACAATCCACTTTAGAGTGTGGATGATGAGAATGGAATGAAGCTTTCCCCTGCCTCTGCGGGCTCTCTTCCCAACCACATAAATGTAGGGTACGCAGAACTGCACACTCACGCCAACGTGGACAGGCACTACAAGGTGTTTGCTGCATTCTTACTTTTTTTCTTTGGCATACAAGACTTCTATACTCTTTTATCTCTGCCACAAAGATGTCTTCATACCCCCTGCCCAGTTTCAGATCTCATGCCAGCTACTATGATCAGGTAGAAAGGCTCAGGAAGGAAACAGCATCTGGAAATATGTGTTCATTTTGCATGAAAGTAGAGGATGAGAGCAGAAATCACGGAGAAGGCAGACTGGAGACATCTGTTCATTACAGCATTTTAACACACAGCACAAAGCAGGATGGTGAGGAGGAAGATAACAAAGATCTACTTGAATGGGCAAGGGAGGCTTTTTCCACCAGAGACTTAGAGGGGACAGACACCACCAAGGGAATTGGTAGAGATGAAGCAAGGAAATGAAACAGGCTAAAGGAACTTAAAGGTCGAAGAGCCTGTGCCCTAATAGCATAGGAGAGGTGGGGGGGATATAATTTCTACAGAACCTGTAGAGTGAAGTCTCAGCCCCTAGTCATCCCTGCCGAGCTCTGAGACAGAATATAAGCACTACTTTCTTGAAAATCCAATAATGAAAGGTAGAAAAACAGTATTTCCAACACTTTATCTGTGTGCACTGAGTTCTGTGCCCAGTGAATGCAAAGATGCAAACTCATTTGCAACCATAAACCAAAAGAAATATGGTACCGGGACTGATGAATCTTATTGAGGATTTACACACAACACCATGGCCAAAGTTTGTCACAGGCCTGTGTCCTTCAGAGTTCAACCCTCTCTCTGAAGCTACTTCTGGAATCAGACTGCAATCTACCCTCAGAGCTTCCGAGAGCTGGGCAGCAGCTTGAAACATCTAGATGGCCTCTCTATTCCCACCATGACAAACCTGTATGCTTAGTTGAAGGAGCGGCAAGGGTAATATCAGTCCAGAAATAAACTGTATTATAACTTGTAAACTAAACTCACGCTTCCTGCAAAGGTTCTGGGAGGGGACTAGTAGGTGGGATTGTAGAGAGCTAGTAGAACATTGGTTCACTTACCTCAGAGGACAGTTGAAAGAAATGGCTAATAAAAATGATTACAAATCGCCCTGCACATGTAAAGTACTTCGTAATAAACACTAATACTTTAATCCTACACTGCTTGTTTCTTAGGCTAGAAGCTTAGGTAAAAGTTGAGTTGAAAGAATAGTGAAGCAAACTTCATATCCTGTCATTTTTGAGTTTTAAGCAGAGACCAAAAAAGAAAAAAGAAAACCCCAAGAAGTCCATTTTTAAATTTCTGCTTATGTAACAGGAGCCTGTGAACTGCACCAGAATTTAATTGAAGGAAAAGTAACTGTAGGGGAATTGCTTGGAGAGCTGCCAGAAGGGTTTTAACAGCTGGAAGTTGAAAAGTGATTAATTTTGACAGCAATAAAAGCCTCATGTTCATACATAATTATGCTTAGATTTGTGGGCTGCTGGAATTTTTTTCTATGCACTATTAACCTTTTGCTGTCCATATTAGAATTTAGATACTTTAAATGAGTCCCTATTTTTTAATTGAAAAATGATTTGTTTTCCATGACTTTGATTCATCTCAAGACCACTTCGGGGAAGAAAGCAGAGAAAAGTGGGGGTAGACCCAAATACTCTTGAGCATTTTTAGAACTTAATAAAAATAAAGCTATCTCATTTTGTCCTGTATAGGAACAATGACAGTAACAACAAAGATTCAGGAACAGGCATTCAGAACAATAAGAAAGGGTACTGAAGTAGTAATCCAATGTCAACCATGCAGTTCATCTAAATTCCTAGCAATAGGTAGCAGAAACAAAGCTGGAAGTGGACACTGCAACGCTACATTTAGAATACTGTATAGATTAAGGAAGTAATGAATTAAGCTGAGTTCTAGAACTGGCAGGTTGCTAAAGCATACACAAGTCACTTAATTTCTCCATAACTTCTCTATAATAAATCATTTAGGTGATGTACTTCAGATCAGAAATTAACTGTTTTAAATCACCTGCTGTAGGATTAGCCACAGTCTGAATTTTTTCTCTTAGTTACTTTTACTATCCTTGACAAGATAAAGTAAGACCTTGGTAATATGAAATTTTCAAATTAATTGGAAATAATATTGAAGAGTAGAGATTATAGCAAGGCACAATTCTAAGAATTTTATATAATATTGTATTATATTTTACCCCTCACAATCATGCAATGAAGTAAGTGCTATAGTTTTAGAGAATCATTATCCCATTTTACAGAAACTGAGACAATAAAGAGGTGAAGTGACTTCCCAAAGTTAGCAGTCACCTAGTACAAAGGAAAAGATTTGGGGGGCTCTAGTATCCTATTGTTCCCAAGTGAATACATATTATTCTTTAAACAGTTCATTTGTGGCCTTAGTCATGGGATGGAAAGAAGGACAATGAATCTGAACTCAAAAGAACTGAATTTCATTTCTTTTTCTCAGTTACCTTGGAAAACCCACCCATTTCTTCATTCCAGTTTCCTTAATTGTCAAGTGCAGGAGTTGTCTAAATTAGTGGTTCTCAAGGTATGGTACCCTGACCAGTAGTATCAGCCTCACCTGGGAACTTGTTAACAATGCGAACACTGGGACCCACCCTACACCTCCAAATGAGAAACTCTGGGCTCCCATCTGCTTTTCAACACAGCCCAAAGTGGTCCCCATGGACCCTAAAGTGAGGACTCTTGAAAACTGACCAAAGTGACCACTAGATTCTTTTCTACTTCTCACAGGGTATGGGCCTATCTACAAATGTCTGATTTCATGCTGAGGTGATTTTTCTATATTTAAATTCTTCTTCCCTGAGTCATCAGACAGTTGAACGGGATACCTGATGTTATTTCCTTAGTCATCGAGGAAGCATGATGGAATTAGAAGGCAGGAAGGAGCCATGAATCTAAACAGAACAGTGTTATTGTAAATGTTTTGATACCTCAAGCAAACATATACAATTAGAGTCCACAGTCAGGATCTCAGCATAATCTGAATTCTTAATCCAATGCTATGCACCACAGGGGGCAAGGAATCCTTGTTGCTGCCGGCCAGTGGAGGTCTGATCTGTGATTAGCAGCCTAGAGGACTTGGCCTGTGGTGGCGCCCTTATTCCCAGTAATGCAACATCCAGACCTGTCATTCTCCTCTGAGTCAAGATGGTAGCAGCCCTGAGAGAATGTCAGATTTACCTCTTAGTTAAACTCTCCATTGCCCTAGGGCTACTTGGCAGATAAACACAATGCAAGTGAAGTCAGGAACCCTGGCGCCTCTCAGGACAATTCCAATTGAACTCGTGAGTTCCAAATTTAAAAAGGCCTATGACCCATTTCAAATGGCAGAGAAAGATCTCTAAGTTTTTGGGTCAACCATTAGGCTGTCCCATGCCCCATACTTAGTAAACCACCTGTAAGAGCAGAGCATTAGAAAATCTCATACTCTGATGTACAAGATCATCAACCGCAGAAAGCAAAAACTGATGTCTCTATTGCCTTTGAGTTTTTAATGATAATTCATTAGCAGAAATCACTTGTTTAATGACTTTTTAAAAAGATATCACCAGAATAAAAGAAAATGAAGAAATCAAACTCTATCATAGAGATGAAAAATGTTCAAAAAAGTTAGAAACTTAAGAACAAATAATACATTAAGAGAAAAGGTGATCACATGAAGAAACAGGAACTTGTTTGGAACTCTAGTTACAAACAAGAACCTGAAGGCAAGTTCCATTCCTTAGGATCCTGTCAACTCAGCCTCACATGTAGAAGAACTCTGTTCTTCTGGTTTTTGAGAATAGGAACTCCCAAACATTTATTCTAAATGACAGATAAATAATTTCCCAATCCAAGTTTACTTATAATGATGTGTTAGCAGAGATTTCACATTCTTTCATTAAAAATTATCTGGACACAACTTTCCAACTTTGGATACCTGCGTACTGCTATGACCCCATAAAGAAGTCAAACTGACATTTGGGTATTTCTTCTGGAATACATGGCATAATCTGTGTAGGTGTTGTTATTATATCCATCTTACAAATAGAAAAACTAAGGCATCAACAGCTAAACTCACCAAAATTACAGAACTAGTACATGGAAGAGCTTCAAGTCAAACCCTGGCTTTTGGCTCTAGAGCTTGTGCTCCTGGATGGTCAAATCACTTGTGTTTTATTTACTACACGTATCACTTAGGAGTGCTGTTAGTGGGGTAACAGGAAACCCAATTTACAGTGCCCTTAAGTAACAGGAATTCATTTTTCTCATTTAGCAATAAGTATGGAGATAAGCAACTGCTGAAGGGGTCCAAACACAATGTCCTCAGGACCCAGGTACTATCCAATTTGCTGACCATCATCTTAGCATCCTCGTAAGTATTACCTCATTGTCACTGCTTTTTCAGGCATCACCTCCCCATTATAGGGAGGTAGAAGGAGGAGTAGGAAAAAATGTCTTCTTGCGAGATTTTATATTTCCATTTGGAAGACTAATCTTCAATAGATGTCCCCTTCCATCTCATTAGTCACTACAGGACCACATACCAGCCTTCACACAACTAAGGGGCAAGCAAAGTGAGATTATTGTAACTGGTTTTGACTAATCAGGATGCATATTTGGGGACTGGGAAAGGACCTGAAATCAAGAGTTTCTACCTAACTCCTGAATAAATTGAAGTTCTAATAGTGGGGAGGAAGAGTGGGCAGGATGGAGGCTGAGTGTTGGGGGACAATAGTCAGTACCTGCCAGACACTCCCACTTTGAAGTTTAGGTTGCTCCTTAGTGTCACCTGAAGTATTTCAACTGTGGGAAGAAGTGCTAAGAAGTGAGAATAAAAATGAAAGGCACAACCTATGTATAATTATCAGTCACTTAAAGATTTCACTGGCAAGGACCAGGCTTATTTCCAATTTTAAATAAAAGAGGTGAAAAAATTCAAATCATAATGGCTGAGGTGGCAAAGAGCTGGCAATAATATCTGGAGGTCTGACCTCAGCTATGAACACAGGTAAGAAAGAACAAGTCCCAACGAACCAGCCCTAGACTACAAAATGACAGACAGGGCAAGGCTTCTTTGTGTGCTTAAAATAGAACGGAGTGTACATTCCCATTTTTGAGACACCCAGAGTTGGTTCATACCTGTAAGTAATTATAGTACAACTGAACTTCTCCAAGTCTCAGCTACCAATCAGTACAGACTGGATCAGGGAAGAGTGATGACTCAAACCTCAGTAGCACCTGCCTTATCAGTTCCTTGAAAACACCCCTGCTCTGTTTCTGGGAGTTCCCATGGGGTTTTTACATGGACATAGAGACAAGTCCAATCCCTTTGGGGTTGCCCCCGGTTCATACTGTCAACCTCAGGGATTCAGCAGTGATACTTATCAGCCTGGTGTGGAATGGGGGAAAACACCCATCTTTTCTCTCCTCTGTCCTTGTCCCACTGTTAGAAGGGTCCAGAAGGAGTGCTGCTCAGAGGTTTTCTCTCCCTGGAACTCATATATGTGTCCACAGGGCTAGGTTGTGCACAGATTAAAGTGATAGTGACTGTGATAAACTTGCTATCTCAACTCCTCCCCAAATATTACAGCTTGTTATTGCATCAGATCATCTAGTCTGGCTCTTCCCTTAGGACAATTGCCTAATTATCTCTGTTCTAGGAACTTACTCTTAGGAAAGAACCAGACCCATGGCCCAAAACAGGCATAAGGAATCAATTACAGAGCTCTTTATAAAGGTTAAAAAAATAAACAAAAAGACCTCTAAGTTTTGTCAATAGGAGACTGGTTAAATTAATTAGAGCACATTCATTCTGAAGAATAATATGCATCCAGATAAAATGATAAGGTACACCTATATTTATTAACATGGAAAACCATTCATGGTATATTGTTAACTGGGCAAAAGTATGATCTTATTTTTATAAAAATATAAATAAAAACATGCACTTGTGTGAATAAGTGGCCACACACTCACATGGAAAAAAATAGAGGTTATCTTTTGGGGCCAAGATAAGAATATTTTTACTCTTATTTATGTGTCTCTGAACAGCATGAATGTTTATATAAGAAAAGTGAATTGCTTTCACAATAATAAAAAGATAAGGCCATGTCTACTTGGAAAAATAATTATTTCAATAAATTAGACCTTAGTAATTGATGCACTCTTTACGGGGAAAGGGTAGGCGGGTATAAAGTCTCCATTCGTGATATTATTTAATAAAAGGAAGGTCTGATTACATACTAGAAATTCCTGAGTATAGCAGAAGAAAATGAACCTTGGCAGAGAGATGATTAGTAACAAACAGCACCTGAAAAATACTGTGACACTGAGCATGGTGGGACCCCAAGCTGGCTACTTCTAAAAGACTGAGAAATCAGGATTTCTGAGAGCAAGTTTAAAGGTGCATGGTGCAAAGAAAATACCAGATTGATGTATTTTGTGGTTCCCTCTTTTTAGCCTTTCCTCATTTATTAATTGGTTGTCTTTATCTAATAGATTTGTGAAAGCTCAAAGCTTAACCACACCTGATATTATGTTGCATATTTTTTTCTGTACTTGTTTGCCTTTCAGGGTTTTCTTTATTTTTTGGTTGAGTTTTATACCATATATAAATTCTCCATGTGATCAACCATAATAATTTTCTCTGTTATGATTCTTGGCTTTGATATCATACTTGGAAGTGCTTTATCTTCTCCCCAAAGATGACAAAATTATTCACTCGTATTTTATTTAACCTATCAATTTTCATCTTTCACATTAAAAATGAAATTAATCAGAATTGTGTGTGTTTGTGTGTGTGTATAAGGGATGTATGAGGTGGTGATACAGTTTGTGCCAGCTCATGGATCATTTTCCCCAACACCATATATAGACTATTCAGTCTTTCCCCAATGATTAGAAATAAAATCTTTATCACCTACCAAAACAAAACAAAGATACAAGGGCATATATGTCCTTGAGTTTGTTCTGGACTTTAATTCTTCTGTTCTATCATCTGCCTGTCTATTCCTAGAAAAATGGAGTTTTTATTTTCTAAGTCAAAGTTTCCTGACTACTTTTTTTTTTTAATTTCAAATTTTATCAGCTATTCTGTTGGGTTTTGTTTTGTTTTTGTCCCCACTCCTTAGAGACTTCAATTCCACAGATACTGGGTCATTTGAAATTACTCTGCTTACTGATATTCTGTTCACTTTTTAAGGCTTTTTTCTCTTTGTGCTTCATTTTGGATAGTTGATGTCTTTAAGCTCCTTAATCTTTTCTTCTGTAGTGCCCAATCTATGGAGTCCAATGTGCTGTTCCTCTCATACACTGTAGTTTTCATTTCTCTATATTTGATGTGAGGGGTTTTTCCATCTTGCTTTTATTGCAATAATATTAATTTATATCACTGTACAAATTTCAGGTATATATCTTCATACCTTAACAACTGCATATATCACACTGCACCTGCCCTCAAAGGTCCCGTTACCATTCACCATCATCCAATTGACCCCTCTATCTGTTTTACCCACATTCCCATTCTTCTTCCCTGCTGTAACCACTATTTTGTTGTTAGGTTAGGTTAGGTTAGGTTAATTCACTTGCTATGTGTCTTTATCTTCCACACGTGAGTGAAATCATCCAGTGATTGGTTTATTTCACTAAATAAAATGCCCTTTAGATCTATCCATGTTGTTAAAAAGTGCACAGTTTCACTTTTGTTTATAGCTACATAGTATTCCACTGTGTGTCTATACCATATCTTTATCCATTTGTTTGTTGACAAGTCTCTTGGATTGTTCCCATATTTTGGTTGCTGTGAAAGGTGTTGCAATGAATATAGAGGTGCATTTATCTTTTTAAATTAGTGTTTCTTTGTATGGTGGATAATTACCCAGAAGTGGGACTGCTGGATCATATGGTAGATCTGTTTTCAATTTTTTGAGGAGCCTCTACATTCCATTCCCACAGTTACTGCACTGATTTACACTCCCATCAACAGTACACAAAGGCTCTCTTTTTTCCATGCCCTCAACAACAGTTACTGATTCTTGTCTTTTTTGATAGTAGACATTCTAGTAGGTGCCAAATTTCATTGTGGTTTTTTATTTGCTTTTCCCTAATGATAAGCAATGAGAATATCTCTTCATGTCTCTGTTGACACATGAAGAGACTGTTTTCTCCATAGTATCCTCCTGATTCTTTGCCATAAATTAGTTATCTGTGTGTGGGGTGTTTGTTTCTGAGTTCTCATTCTGTCTCATTGATCTATGTGCTTTTATTTCAATGCCATTCTGACTTGATAACTATAGCTTTGTACTATAATTTGAAGTCACGGGGTATGATCCCTCCATTATGGTTTTTGGCTGGTTTAGTTGATTTGGCTGTTTGAGGTATTTTGTAGTTCCATACAAATTTTTAGAATTTTTATTCTCTATGAAGAATGCTTTGAAATTTTGATAGAAATTGTATACAATAGTCATTCTTTAGTAAATATTCTGCTGAATAATTTAGAATTATTTTATCAAATTCCAAATAAAACTCCACTAAGATTTTATTTGAATTATATTAAATTTACAGATTAATATATAGAAAAAGAATTTAGTATTTGTAATGGGAAGACTTCCTTTTGGTTTCCATATTAAGATTTTATAAATTCATATATTCTTTGTGGTTATTTCCTGGTAAGATTCTGAAAAGTGTTCTCTTTCTCTATTCCCCAGCCCCCACAGTTGAGTCACATGTTGTAATCTGATGATTTATAGTTGTAGGACAGGTTTGTTTTCCTATAGATCCCAAACAAAGTTCCACTTCCCACAGATTTGATTCTGTCTTCTTGACGTGGCATCTTCCCTAGAGCTCCACTATTTGCATTCTGGTTTCAGAAAACCAATTCAGTCACTTCCAATACCCAGCATGCACTACTTCCAGGGTCCTTATATCATCTAATTACAATACTTACATCTAGAGACTGTACATTCATCCCATTGCTTTTCTTTGGGGGCACAGCAAATGACCACAGACTTAGCAACTTAACACACATTTGTTATCTCACAATTTCTGGGGGTCAGGAATCTGAGCTTAGCTGAGGCCTATGCTCAGATTTTCACAAGGCTGAATTTGAGATGTAACAGGCTGCATGTCTTTCTAGAGCTTGGGGTCCTTTTCCAAGCTCACAGGGTTTTCTGCAGAATTCATTTCCTTGCAGTTGTAGAGCTGAGGGCCCCACTTTCTTGCTGGCTGTCAGCCTGCTTTGCAGTTCCTTGCACATGCCCCTTGTGGTCCCTCTCACGTAACAGTGGCCGCCTTCTTCCTGACTTGCACAAACTCTCCTTCTGTGATGTAATCACGAGGGTAACATCCATCACCTTTACCATTCTCTAGTGGCAGAATCCAGGGACTCAAGGGAGGGGATTATTCAAAGGTATGACTCTTTGGGGTCACTTTAAGGTATGTTTGCCACACTCACAGGTCTTGGGCCAGTGTCAACACTCACTACTTACTGGTCACTTCTTTTCTGAGATTTGTAATGTTGACCTAAATATAACAAGATGACAGCCTGGGTGGCAATAAAGTGTAGAGAAATAGGTGATGGAGGAAGGAGAGGGAGGAATTCTATTCTCCTCCTCACACGGCAATTTTCTGTTTGATATAGGTACTGGGTCTCCAAATCATGGAGACAAAGTAGAAGCGAGACAGAAGCTGAAAGTTGCACTGGGTATTCTTGGTCCTCTCCATCTGCTTGCAATTATAAGAAGTTGCTTTACAATTCTGGAATTTGGTAGGTAATTATCAGTGTTTTAAATCTTTTTTTTTTAATTGCTTTGGATGTCTGTTAGTAAGAAGTTAGGGAAAACAGCTAACTTCACAATGCTCTGAACCAGAAGTTTCAAAAAACCTGTTTTCTGCCGGTTTCTACTTCTCTCTTCTTGAGATGGTATTGCTACCTGGTTGAGCTACATTTAGTGTGACATATATGATAGGAAATTACATTCATTGTGTTACCTCTGGAGAATCCAAAGAGATACCTAGTCTGTAGCTCAGGATTCTATAGCTATCAGAAGTGCATTTGTACAACTGATGACCATTTCATCCTCACAGTAACCTTGTGAACTAGGTATTATTGAACCACTCTACAAAAGAGGAAAAAGAGGCTCCAACTTAATGAAAAAAATCTTTGCCAATGTCACTCAACCAGTAAGTGATACAACTTGAGTCAAACGGCACTTTACCTGACTTCCAACTTCTTTCTATTATGTCATGCTCTCAGGGAGCATGAAATATTTAGAGACATTTAATAGTAGCTAACAAGTTTCTCCCATTTGTGTGTGCACGCATGTGCAGTGTGTGTGTGTTTGCACGCACGCACACGCACCCATACATGTATAGCTGATTCCAGTTTTTATTCCTTTTTTTTACCTTTGAGTTTCTTTAATTCTTAATTCAGTCTATCACCTCACACCCTAATGCAATAATCAAGCACAACTTTTCTGCCATTGGGAGTTTTTCATGATGAAAATGTACAGGAGTCTCACTTTATGATTATACTGGGCCACCTCTGCCCCACAAATTGTAAAACCTTAAAAACAAAGCAAGTCAATTATTGAGGGATCTGAGGATCACACAGAGCACTCCTCAAAGCTGGGTTTTCCATTCAGCCACAACTTCAACACCTCTGTCACGTCTCCCTGAAGCAAGCCACATTCAGCAGGAATGCATGACAGTCACAGAGGGCCTCCCACCTTGGGGTCTGTGCAGCACATGGGAAAGAACATGGATGTCGGAGTCAGAGCACCTGGGGTCGCGTGCCGGGGGCTGCAAGCCTTCCAGCTGCCACAGGAGGAAGGCTGTGAGTGGGATCACAGCACCATACCAGACACACACGAGTTCTGAAGTGGCGAATGATAATGAAATTTAAGGAGCTGTCTTACAAACAGGAGATCACAAAGCATGCCCACCCCCAGATCCTCTGATCCCCCAACAACATAGAGCAGTCGCTGACCACAAAGCCTGCCCTCCTACTGCCTGAGCTCCGTGCCTGCCTGCTCACTGGATGGAAGCCAAGACTGAAACCAACCCCAGTCCATCTGAAGTGCTTTCAGATCACCAAAGGTCAACTTCCCATGCACAGTACTATCAGTAGACCCAAGACATGGACCTACCGCAGGCCTAATCCCACAACAATCTCTTGGGCAAGTCCCCACACCTTGTCAGTGATCCACTTCTCCTGGTGCACAGTTCTCAAAAGGTGATCCCTAGCTGGCAGCACCAGTATCATCTGGAACTTCTTAGAAATGCAACTTCTTGCATCTACCCTGATCTACTGAGTCAGAAACCCTGAGGATGAAATCAATTGGTCTGTTTTAACAATCCCTCCAGGTAATTCCAATGCACACTCCGATACCTCAGAGTTGGGAGAATTCTGTAAGCCAAATCATTTTGGGCTTCTACCAAGAGTGTTTCTGTAGCACAAATCACCTCATCAGTGACTGGTCAGAGGACTGATGTCTGAAATAGCACATTAAAATTCCACATTGCAGTGGGGAAGCGACACATTGTTTTGTGCCATATCGCTGGGTTTTCCTAACCAAGAGAAAACTGGAAAAGTAGGAGTAAAAGCTGTACCCTCAATGGGAAAGGAAAAAGCTGGCAGTGTGGCTGCTGTTCCCCGCTTTTGCTGATTTCCAAAAAATATTGAAATGAAAACCTGTAGCAGGACTGCCTCCTCCCAGGCACACCCCAGCCTGGTGAAGCCCTGCCACCTGCGCCCACACTGACAACTACCCCACTGACGTGGAGTCCATTTCCATTGCCCTGTCTCAGCCCGTTAGTGCTGGTCTAATGAAAGAGCTACCAGCTTCTCACCTCTATTGCTTTTGTCCATTGTAATAGTCCCTGTGGGCAGCTTCCTGCCACTCAGCTGCTGCCAAGGTGACTCAGTGTGGTTTTTGATTCATCTAAGTGGCATGGGGCTGGAATGGTCTACTTTGGCCCTATTTTCCCCATAAATCCTATTATTTCTCAGACCAAGCTTTGCAGACAGTGAGATTTTCTGGAAGAGTTATTTTGTTTTACAGTAGAAATGCCTGTATATGTAAAGTCCCTGGCACATAGTAAGGGCTTAATGATTCTTACTATTAGTTCATGTCTACCATACTTTGCCCTTGAAATGCCAACAAAAAATGAGCCAAGAAAACCCAGCAGTGACAATTCTAATACCTAAGCAAAGGAACACCACGATAATTTTGTAATGACAGGGTGAAGTTGTTACCTTCTTCGGCCAATATTTGTAATCACATTCATTTGAAACAATTCCCTCTGCTTTCTTTTTTCCTTTTTTCAGTTTGAGCAGCTTTTGCTAAGACATGGGGCTACTGTGTCTACTTCTATGCACTTAAATCCTTAGTTACATTACTCTTTCTTTGTAACGTTAGAAGACCGGGTGCTTATTCTTAGAGAGAAAGTGCCAGGTAGAGAATCATTATCTTGGTCCTAATTCTGTGATGTTTACAGAGTGTGGCACTCAGGATTGAAACTCTGGTCACCTTTGTTGCCAGGGACTAGTCCTGTCTCATCCTCTGACAAGAATGGAAATTGAGGTCTGGCTCAAGGGCTAATAGCAAAACAGTCTGGCCATGAAAGCCAGCCAGTCCTGGCTCCTAATTCAGTATTCTGTCTCTTAATGTTTACTCTCCAGTCATGCCCTGCCTTATGAGGTTACTTTTAAATTGTTTCCTTAAACACGGAGTCACCAATCAAAACTGGTGTTCTATGGGTCAATTTCAATTCGCAGTCATGTCCTGTTTGCCTAGTTGGTATCTTAAAAATTAGGACAATACACTTTTTTTTTTTAATTCTAGCTCCAGAACATCTAGCAATATTGAGTTAATATTTCCACATGGCAACAATCAACTGGAGCTGAAGAGCACCTTTCCCCTTTTAACCAAGATGAGCTCACTCAAAAATGCCACAGTCTCCACTACTCCCTATTGTTTCACACACAAACACATTCTATCTTAGTGGGTTAGGTACTGTGTCATAACAAAGTACCACAGATTGGATGGCTTAACCAACACAAATTTATTTCCCATAGCTCTGGCAGGTAGAAGTCTGAGATCAAAGTGTCAGCAAGGTTGATTTATTCTATGACCTCTCTTTTTGCCTTAGAAATGACTTACTTCTTCCTGTGTCTTTATAAGGTCTCCCCTCTGTATGCATTTGCATCCAAATTCCTTCTTCTTATAAGGACACTAGTCTTAGTGGATTATGTCCCATGACCTCATTTTCCTCACTAAAGACCATATCTCCAAATACAGTTACATACTGAGATATGGGGGGGATCAGTACTTCAACATAAAATTTTGGGGGTTAGGGGGTAGGACGTAACTCCTAACACATTCCTTCCTCCTTTTATATTATCTGTTTGACACCAAAGACATTTGAATCTGCAGCTGTGACAAGCAATAGCAAACTTTGGTTTGTTATTTAACTTTTCACAGCTCTGTCTTATTTCATCAATTAGACAGCCCCTATATGGAGTGCCATAATAATGAAATCCACAAAATACACTTCAAGGATACAACATTTTGAAGACAGAGAACCTCAGAGACTATCTCCTCCAGTGGTTTTCAATCTATTTTAAGTCACAGAACTTTCCAACAAACGTTAACAAGAAATTGAATCTGAAATAGCTAAACTTCATTCCTAGTCTCCAAGAAAGCTTCTAAAGGAACCCAAGAAGAAACAGGGCCCCCCAGGATTTGAAAACTGCTACTCTAACAACAGAATCAATCAAACCAATTCCCAGGTCTCCTGCCTGTCCTGGTTTTTTTCTTTCTGTATGGTTCCAACAAGGTCATAGCATCAGTGTAACTGGACAGACCTTTGGAATAATATCATCGGAACAGGAAAATATTTTATTGGTGGGAGGAGTCAGGAGGCCTAGGTTCTAAGCATGCTTTTCCAGTACTTCTGCAATGCCTGAAAGACAAAGGGCTTGACCTTTCATGTACAACAAAATAAGATTAAATTCCATAGGCTCTGATGGCGCCCAATGTTAAAATCCTAGAATTCCAAAACTGACACAGTAATTCTGTTCATCTGTACTTTTGCTCTGTTGATACAAACAACTCTTGGCCCCAAAGACCTACGTACTAGCAATGAGCCGGCTCACACTTCCCAAACACAGACCTCTGTAAAGTAGGGATCCTCAGACCCCGTCTACTGACCACCTCAGTCACCTCAACATTCATGCTCCAGCTTGCTCTCACTGAAAAGAAAAAGCAAAAATGAGAACAGTCTGCACAAGAGGTTGCATTATGTGATCCATTCTTCTCAGTAACATGAACTAAACATTTTGCAACCCAGGGAAATTGGAGGCAGGAGGGTGGGAAGAATTGCTGTGCTACTTAGAAACTGTAATTAGAGAACTCCAAAGTGAAAATGGCAGGAATTTGCTTTCCAGCCAACATTTCAGTGACAACAAATTTATTGCTTCATAAGGTTGACTTGTCATAGATCAGGCTCAGTCTCACAAGTAATTGGGACTTTATTTAAGGCCAAAACCTATGGCCCCAGACATCCAAACTATAGTTACCACCAACACCCATCTTCTCTTCCTCTTCCCAAACATACAGCAGAACTGCATTTCCAGCCTCTCTGTAGTAAGTAAACTCTAGCAAGAGAACTGAGTGCTGGCCACAGAATCTGAGCAAAGTGTCACCCATCTTCTCCAGGTCTGATTCATTAAAATCTTCCTCATGTGTAATTTGGTCTTCCCCCTCTGCTAGTGAAATAGTAAAGACTCTACAGACAAATCACAGGGCAAGCCTCAGGATGAGACATTCTGAATCCCTGAATGATGGTATGGAGCAGACATACATCCACTGGAATCTGCACTAGTGGACCAGAAACTAATTTTTATTCTGCTTAGTCACTGGAATTTGGGATGGTTTTTGGTTTTTTGGGGGTTTTTTGGTTCTTGGGTTTTTTGTTTTTTTGTTTTGTTTTTTTTTTTTTAGCCACTAGCATTATTTAATATATTATCCTTTGAAGTATAAAGCAAACTTATTCCTTGTTCACTTGCCAGATCTTAAATACTTGAAGGTAGCTCTCATCTAAAGATGACAGGATGACAGTTCTATTTTCTGCCTTAGGATTTTCCTCCTTTTGACTTTCTCAATTCAAGAAATTCTCCAAGGTGTTGTCCTAAACACACTGCATCAGGACAGGAGTTTTGCATGGAAGAACTCACTCAGAATCTCTTTTTGACTAAAGTTTCCCAAAACCTAAGTCCTTGGTAGATCAGAGAGGATTCCCAACATAATCAGCCTATTTGGGAGAAATGTCATCAGTGACAGAAGGATGACTGAGGGGACCAGAGTTTCTCCAACCCCAAGATGGAAAAATATTCTGGAAGCCCAGTATTTTTCAAGCAGAAGTTAGCCTTAATGCCCTGGTAAATACTTAGCCTTAAGAGACTTAGTGCCCTGAGAAGTCCATTGCACCTAGTAAAATAACTTTTCTTCTACACATCTAGAGTGAAACTTATCATCCTTGGAAGAACTTTAACAATTTCTGAGCATTATGACTAAAATGAGGAAATCCACTTTAGAAAGGCCCAGTAGAGGAAGAAGAGAGTGAAGGCAATGAAGGAGGTTAAAGAGCCATGAGAAAGTGCCAGAGAGTCAGGAAGTTGCCAGGTAGACAAGGCAAGGGAGGGCAGACAGTGGGGTTTAGTGGAGGAGTACATGGGAAGTCACGGGCACCTTTACAGAGACCCTCAGGACACAAGGACCTCTGAGGCTGTGGGAGAGAGTGTCCATTTTAAAGCTGGCTGAAATAGGGTTCACCAAGCTGTAACCTGCAGGACCAGGTTTTAAGGATGCTTTGGGGGCAGTAAACATTTCTGTGAATACCTTTGAATAAACTCAAGGAATTCCTAAAATCTCCTCTTTTTTCATTTGCCTGTTGGGCTAGGCATTCAGAAGACCTTAAAAAAAAAAAAAAAAAGTGATCCGGGCACTGGTTCAGTGAGTGCTCTCCAACTGCAATGTCTTGAGAGTAAATGGCTCCTTCCCCAGGCTGTTTTTATTCTGTGTTGACAGATAAGTCCTCCAAGATACTAGCACAACCCTTCCTCTACTGCAAAATTAGTCTCTGGACCTCCTAGAAGACCTTGCTGGGCCACGAGCATACTCCTGACAGGATGTGGTTGTTCCCTCTTTTTGTTTTGCCAGAGGAATAAAATCAGGCTCTGGAACATTACCCAAACAGCAATTCTGCAGTGAGGGCCATGAGAAAAGGAATCTTGCTATCAGGGCTCCTAAGGAAGACACTGATGACTGTGGACAGGGCTGCAAATACATTATTAAAAGTTAATATTTCGTTGGGAAGTGAAAAATTTGTAAAGTAAAAAATTTTTAACTTACAGTCAGCAAAAGCAGATATTCAATACCAGTAAAATGGTAAATGTGGGAATTATGGTAATCTTTAATAAAGTATGCACAGCACACATAAAATATATAATTACATGTATAACTTGAGAAAGATCCATGTGTTGTTTTTAGCCTGGGGCTTTGCATTTTAAGTGGGATGTGGGAAAACAGGAGAGACTACAGATCAACCCGAGTTATTTAGGCCCTGGAGGGAAGATTAAAGGAGTTGCGAGAGTTTTATCCTGATGATGAGAAAGCCAGGGAGGGCTGAATAGCTGTTTCCAAATGTCTTAAAGGTTAGTCTCAGGACACAGGCCTGCTGAACTCGGTCCCTGGTCCTCCCCAGCTCAGTGTCAAGCTCAAACTCTGGATGAGAACTGCTATCTTAAGTGGAAAGTAGAATCATGTGCTCACCCCTGGGACTTCCTCCTGGGATCCCCACACTGGTTACCCACTTCACTATCTCCCTGCTCACCCCTGCAGTTAGCATCATCACTGACTCCCCAGATTGTTCTATCCAGCCAGTCCCTGGAGCCCCACAGAGTCTAATGTCCTATAAATCTACTCTTCCATTCTCCTGCCCTGCGCCATTTGGGGGTCCCCATCACTTCTTGCTTGTAGCTTGGTGACAGTCACCTAATGGGCCTCCCTGCTCCCTACCCTGTGTAACTTCCCCTCCTAAAACTTCACCCTAACCTCCCCAGACCTCCCATCTGAAAGGCAGCACCAATGGCATCACCCACCAGCAGTAGAATTCCACCAGCAGTAGAATTTCTGCAGGTTTATCGTTTATAAATGATTTTAATTTTAAAACATGTGCCTGGCTCCTTTTAGTATCTAGTCTCCTTAGCACTGTTATCAAGGGCCTTGACAGCCTAGCCCATTCCCTCCTCTCCTCTTGGGAGGCCCTTTTCCCCCAGTGAATACTCTGCCCCAGCCCAATTAGACACTCACAATCCTTGGAACATCCTTAGGCTTTTCTGCCTTTCTCCTTGCTAATCCCTATGCCTGGAATACTATTCTTGTCTCCTCCATTTGGTAGAATCGAATCATCTTTCATGGCCCAGGTCAAAAATCACCTCCTCCCTTCAGTCTTCCCTGAACTTAGGTAGAATTCATCACTTCTTACTATGATCCCCTCAGCGCTTGGCTCTGAAATAGCCCTTATTAGATGTAATAATTCTTTGTGTATATTTTTGTTTTTTTCATCAGACCATCAGCTACTTAAATGTAGAAAGCATGTCTCACTTATTTTGAATTTTCCTACTAAGTACCATGTATGATATATAGGAATGTTTGATAATTGTTGAGTGGAGGAATCAGCTCCCAGTTCAGAGATTTTTCATCCTACTTCACCCACCCTAGCCAGCCTGGCTGGGAGCTGGTTGCTGGGAGTGCTCAGCCTGGAGCAGCGGCAGGATCCCCGAGCAGGTTAATAGGAAATGACCTACCACTGGCCAATTGGCTCCTGCTGGGCAGTTTTGCATTCCAGTATCTGGATCAAAGTTGACAGTTTCTGCTCTGTCTACTCCTAAGTGTCATAACTGGAGCAAAATGCCGCCCTCAGCCACTCTGGTCACACCACAAGCTCATGGGCGGGGAAGCAGAGGCTGCCTGGTCCCATGCACGTTCCCATGGATACGGAGCCACGGCTGATCCAGCGGGCTCCATCTGTGTGGGCAGCTGCCACTTCTGGACTGCAAACACACAGGGAGCAGGTGGGTGGGGGAGGAAGGGAATAGAAAGGACAAGCCGGGGGAGGGCAAGGAAAACTTGAAAGCAAGCATATGGGCAGAGTGCAGAAGGAGGAGGGTTTGGCATTTATTTCTGCAGACGATAGGATGTGTTTGATAGCTTCTGAAAATCAAACTTTTTTTAAAGTTCCTTTTGCTAAATATAAAACATGAAGATCACCATTAGTAAGACTGCCTTCCCTTCCACAGCCAAGGTAGAGCTCATGCGCATATTTTGATGAGAAACATCTAGACACATCTTTCACAAACATGGTTAGAAAGCCAAGCATCTGACACATGCTTAACTAAGAAGTTAGGTGATTCATCTGTAAAAATATTAAAGGGTGTCTTTTTCTCCCCTTTCATCATTTCATTGATAAACATGTACATTTAAGCAGTAGCAATAATAATAGTACTTTATATGTCTGATTCTTCACATTTACAAAGAACTTTGGTGTCAAGCTCACAGCAGTCCAGTGAGATAGGGGAACCTGGCACTATTCTCTTGTTTCCTGATGAAGAATTTGAGACATTGACTAAAAAGCCCATTTTCCCCAGAGCTACTCAGTAGAGGAAGAGTCAGGACTCAAACTCAGAACCTTCATCTCCAACACTGATGTTCTCCTCCCCACATTCACTGCCTCATACCATGCCCGGCTGCCCACTAAGCCACAGGCAGCTTCTCACTCGGCATGCAAGAGAGCACGAGGGATGAATGGTTTGGTAAGGGTGGGTGTTTTGCCAAACATTTTCTAGTCGCCTGGTGTTTTAAAACCCCACATTAAGGTAATTAAGTGCATGTCCAATAATTAAAACACTGGGTTATAACTTCTTTGCTCACCATTTTCTCTTGATCAAGTTTCAGAGTCTCTGAAGCTATAAATGTAGTTAACTTGCCGATACATTCAAGGCTTTTGAACGTCGTTTCTTAAGTGGATCCCTCTCCAAAATGGAGGTCATGATTTCTGTGCCTCTGGGGCCCTGTAAGTTCAGTTCTACATGACAGCACAGGGTTGCCCACCCATCCCTGTGGGCTCTCAGATGCAACTGGATGTCTCCTATTTAACCATGCTTTATCAGTTTCTCAAATATCTGTATTTTCAGGTATTGTAATGACAATACATTACATGTATAGAACATCACAGAATCTGAATAGCTTTGCTGTTTCACACACCTTACCTTCTCCTCCCTCTCACCACAGGTCCCCTCTCTGGCCTGAGGCTAAAGGGGCAGGTATCACTGTTTCATTTCACAGATGAAGACATGGAGCCGACAGACATTAAGGGAAATGTCCATTTCACACAAAAGTGGTGAAACCGGAACCAGGAACTACTAAATCCTAAACTTCTAATCCCAAATCCAGTATTCTTGCCAACAGGCCTGTTAGCTTTGTTGCCTCCTCCCACACCCACTACAAAATCCCTGATAGGGCAGGGAATTCCATCACTATAGACGAACAATGCTCAGAGCACACACTGGCAATGGAATCTTCCTCCTGGATGGAAGTGGGCACACTCTTTTCTGCAAACCCATAGTGACTTACAGAATATACTATTCTGCTGTGATTGCACTCACTTAACTGCCTCCCACAAAAGAGTAGATGTTCTTAAACTTACCATGGATAGTCGATGAATTCCCTGCAATTAATTCTTTTTTCCTCAGGGAGAATTTCTGTAGTTTTTCTCGGGTTTTCAAAAATGTATAAGAGAGATTAACAACATTGCTCTGCTAGGTAAAATCATCAAGATTGGTATATCCAATGCCCGCCACCTTGCCTTTCATAGAGAAAGTGCTGGTTGGCTAGCTGGATAGTCAGCGGATGGATGGACAGTGGATGGATGAACACATGCATGACTCTAAGCATTTTTGTCAAGTTGTAATCCTACAGCTGACTGCACTATGATGCCAACCTGATCACGCACTAGACAGGGCTCAATTCATGTGAAAAATTTTCGGTAGAATAATTTGAAATTGAGGAAATATTTTTAATTCTCAATGTTATTAAGTGTGATATGGTTGACTCCAACTATGCATTATTCTTCAGGTCTTCCTGTTCATTTACCACCAAGCAAAGAGATTTACGCATCACCAAATTCAGCAGAGCACACAGAGAAATTATATGACATTTAATGGCGCGGCAGACCTCTCCTGCCTCGCCCGCTGCTCCCCTCAGCAGTGTATTTCTGATCTGCCTGTTCTGCTACCCGCTCTGTCTCTGGTGAACCCTCTCGCCACCCCACATCTCTGGCCTGTACCCCAGCTTGTATGTATAAATAAATAAATCTTTAAAAAAAAAAAAAAGAAATTATATGACATTTGACAGTCCTGATGGATTATACATTTGATACCATGTAGCTATTTGCCTATGAGGGTTACAAATTTACAAAAGAAAAAAAAAAGAAAGAAAAGAAAACCATAATTTTAAATAGAGCATATCAGAAAATCACAACTCAGCAAAATATGGCTTTTTCTTGACAAATAATGTATAAGTTATATATGCACCTTGTGGTTTTAGAGATTGTCTAAACTATGGGGTGATGTGAGAGTTAGTACCTGATTCTTGAGTGTTGGACTGATTTCAAGAAGATAATTAAAGTCAACGGGACCTGGCATATGAAATTAAACACCTGTCCTCAACTCTCTGGGTTTGATAAAGCAAAGATAATAAACCATCATAAATCAAGACAAAGAACTGCCAGGGACCCTGTCAGGTTTAAATTTTGTCAGCATGGCCAATGTAGATATAGGATGGGTAAGCACACCAGCCCTCCCCTTAGCCTACCCTGGACAGCCTTGAAAGAAAACTGGCCAGGCTTTCCAATGGCAAGACCCGGCCCCTGGCAGCCTGCAGAAGACCAGAGAACAGGAGAACAGTGCTCATCTGTCCTGCCAACACTCAACGTCACCATGGCCAAACCTGTCACTGGATAGTCTCATCCAACTGTCACTAAACTGTAGATGAAAAATTACCTGGAGCCTGAACTGGACTCTGGGATTTGGTGTGAAATACCAGAAGGTATAAGGTATCCTGCCAAGGACAAACTTTTACAGCCCTACATTCTTTTCCTTGTGATTTGTATTCTTTTCCTCGTCAGATCAGAAAGAGGCGACAGAACACCAGTCAGGCATTGAAGATCAAACCCAAAGTCCAAAGGTCTGGGAGATGTTTTTCCACCGGTAGACAAAAGACATCCTAGGTTTCAGGGGGTCATTTCAACTTATTTCTTACACCATTATGATAAGAAGGAGGAGAAGTCTTTGTAGTTGCTTATCTTGTTTCTACACTATCTCATTTATCTTCACAACTCTGCAAAGTAAGCAGAACTGCTATTATGTTCTGAGTGTGCGGATATAAAACTAGAGACCAGAGACTTGGAATAGCTGCCCGGGTTAACACAGCAATTCCTAGAGCCTGGGCCCATGTTTTCTGACTCCAAGTCCAAGGTTCTCTCTAATACAGCCTTTCTCTTTTACCCATGAGTCATCTTGTAAGCGAAGCTCCTTTATAAAGAGGTCCTTTCAGCAATTCGATAGTTAAAAGCCTTTTGGGTGGAGCCAAAAGGGACTCATTTAGTAGTGTATTCTATTCTATAATGGTCCAGAGTAAGCTTTATTTTCAGTAGTTTAATTACAAAATTTGTCTACATTTCTTATTTTCAATATGTTACTTTATGCCTTTAGGACAACTATTTAAAGTTTTTGAATAATTTAAAATCTTAGAAAGGCATTATTTAAGGAAAAACTTTCATTATTCAGACAGTTCAAGAAATATTTATTGGGTGTCTACCAGCACTGTCAAAGGCTTTAAAACAAAAACCAATCAGGATAAGGTTCCTTCTGTAAGAAGCTTAAAGCAGAAGAAATCACATAAGAATAGAAAATGCATATGCTGCATGAAGAACTACATCAGGACAAGAATAAAGGGTCCTGAAAACACCGAGTGAAGACATTCAGTCAGTGCTGGTCAGAGGGCTTTCCAGCAGTAATAACATCAATGTTAACAACTTGAGAGAGAATTATGCAGAGTTACCTGTAAGTCTGGGTACACTGGGGAACACTGACCAACATTTAAGTCTCCCTTGACCTTTTCATTTCTTTGCTTTACCCCTTAGCCAGGATACCTTCTCTTGAATTTTATTTGAATATCATCTTTTTCACTCTTCGAGGCTCAGTTTTAATGTTGCCTTTTCCAGGAAGCCTTCTTTGATCTTATTTTAAGAAACATAATTGAAACTAACTTGAAAGATTATACACACAATATGTGAACTCTATTATATCCCTTGATGTTTCACAAGTCCTAAGGTCCCTTAGCTTTATGCTAGCATTAAAAGATCACTAACTCTGTTCTTTAGCATTTTAGAATAAGTCATACTGTGCACTATTTGAGTGTTACCGGAGAAGCCTGGAGGGAAATCATGACCATTTCTAAATTCCTCCCGTGCGTGTGCTGTTACATCATCTTGGGCTTCAGCCAAAGCCGAGGGGTAAGAGATGAAACTGCCCTTCCTCTCTGTTCCACTGGATCCCAGCTCGGGTATGTGAAACCCAGAGGGGAACCACCATCTGCATCACTGGTCAACTGGTGGCAAATTTGGGTGAAAACAAGTCAACATTTCATTGCTGAAGACCTCATTTTTTTCACTCTCAAATTATACACTGGTTCTTTTGGCTATCAACAAATCTTTACAAATGAGACCAAAAAAACATCCTTTGGAGACACCGTAGGGACTAAAGAGAGGACACTGTTCATATAATAGAGTACTGCAGCAAACTCTCCGGATGTCCTAACAATAAGCTACAGATGTCTAATCCTAAATTAAGAAGTTAAATATAATGTGCACTCTACAAATGGCAATTTTCTATAATTTGAGGAAAATATTTGGTAGCTCAATTCCCGCTAGAAATGCCTGGCAGTGGGTCTGCTCTGTTAAACATCCTGTCGACTTTCTTCAGGACGGGATCATCGGAGAGGAACAATAGAATTTTAAAAACTAGAATTGATCAAAAACCTGTAAAATTGAATTTTCCTCGAGACATCTGGGTATTATTTTATAACAGGGGAAAGTATTAGGCAATCAAAAGACCAATATTCATATTTCTATTAATCCTACTCAATCATTTCCTGGCTTTTCATATTCTAAGTCAATGCCTGGTCTCCTTTATTTTGAAAAGAATCTTTATCAGTTTTCCTGTGGCATGCCATTTTATCTCCTTTTTCTGTTGGCACTAAGATATCAGCTTAACATTGGCAGAATCAGAACAATGATTCTTTGTTCCAGAAAAAAAAAAAGCACATGAATAGTACATTATTAAAATAAGAAGGAAGTGTGTTTCATTTCATTTTTTATTTACTTAGTGAATATATCATGGTACCAGGTGCTTTCCAAAGACAAATAAAATGAAGCAATAATACAATGCACCTAGATCTTGCATTTCTGAGTATTTACCAAACACGACTCATAAATCAACTCACTTCAGGTAGGATGCAAACGGTCTTTTAAATTTTTAGTCCATCTCATGGAGCCCCCAGGGCACCAAGCACCCCAGAGACAATTAGTGGGATTTCTAAGGGCTCAGAGGGAAGGTGAATCCAATATAGGGTTGGCTTATGAAAGATCGGGGTGAGTTTTGAAGAAAAACAGCAGCAGAGGGTAGGAGGGAGGTGAGGACAACAAATAGAAGAGAAACTAGGAAGCTGAAAACTAAAGCAATGACTTTCATAGACAACTGACAGATAATTTCAGGTTCTAAATCAAATGCACACTTAATGGCTGACAGAGTAAATGTTTTACTTATCTCAAACTTGGCTCTTGTCTATGTCTAACACATCCGTGACATCTAAAACTGTTTTTTCTGCATAGGTGAAAATTTCTCTACATTATTCGAGATCTGAATACCTGTTATATTTTATTTTATTTTATTTTATTTACAAAGTTGAAATCTGCTCCATCCTAAATAACAATCACATGTAATGCCACGTGTTTCAGTGTGAAAGTCAAAATTACTAAAACTTAGTCAACTCAGATCCCATTCAATTCTGAACTTGTGGTATGAGCATCAGAAAGAGGTAAAAGACGATGCCCGTGAGGTTTGTCAGGTACTAGCCACGCGGGTCAGGCCTGCCAGGGGGCAGAAGCCGAGAGCATGGGCAGCATTCAAGCAGGGAGTCCCTGGCAGCGGAGACACACAGTTGCCTCTGCAGACCACGCGAGGGTCCCTGTGCCTTTTCTCTGTGAGCCTGTGCTCAAAAATAAAATGGAGGACAGCGTTCACAGGCAGATCTTCCAGGTGCTATTTTGGAACCAGGAACAAGGTACCATGCCAGCGCGAGAAGTGAAACGTCTACTATGATCTATTATGAACAAAAGGGAACCAAGTCAAGACCCAAAACTCCCCTGAGGGTGGGACCACCACTGATCCATCTCTCTACCCCTCTACCTATCTTTTTCACACACATAGTGGTATCTTGCTATTGACCATTAAATGTCTTCCTGATGAACACAGCTTAAATTTCTTGGCTCCCCACCCCTACTCAGGTTGTATCAGGTTCCTCTTCTCCATGCTGCCATTGCAACCTCTGAGAATCATAATGATCACCATCAGTTGGAACTGTAATTCTTACACAGTACCTGTCTGTCCCTATCTACCTTAGAATTCATAAAGGCAGACTCTGCTCTCTTCCACACACCCCTACCGTTCATCTCTTCCCCCACTTTGAGATGCTGCCAATGCACACTCCACTACTACCAGAGGGACCTGTCTGAGATGCAGGCTACCAAGAGGAAGTGAAACAAGAGATGGAGGGAACAACGACTTCAGGAGAGCAGCGACAGTCGGGTGCCCCTTTTTTTTTGATCAATATAAAGATGTCTGCCAAGAAAATCTTATCATTTGCTTTAACCACCTAGTTGCTTACATAAAATTTTAAGAAATAATAATTGAAAAACATCCTGGTTATAAAAACATTGGATGCCTGACAATTTTGTCCCTGTTTCTACATGCCTCTTCTGTTTACTATTACTTTTCTTTTGTTGATGTCAAATGTAAATCTAAATAGGAACACCACTTAAATTAATGAATGAGGTTGTCTGACTTTTAATACAGTCCTAAAGTCTCAAGCACATCGTGAGCCTTCTTATATGAAACACAATCTTCTAGAAAACAAAGGCAACCAGATTTTACTGGTGGCCTCAGAGACAGGCTCATCAAATTCATCCCTGTTTAATATGTGTTTCTTTAATTCATCTGCAAGACTTAAAATAGTTCATTGGGAGAAGACCTCTCATTTGGATGTTAATTTACAAATAAAAGTTAGAGTGAGTTTTGTATACATTTATTTTTGTAAATATGTATACATAAAATAACTTCTAAAATTTTAGCAAGCCAGAGAATAAGATCCTCTTGGGAAGAATAACACAAAGATAATCATCTTGACCTGAAATAATTTTATCATAGTCTATCTTCTGTGAGCTTCTTTAGTAATGTGAAGGGCGATTAGAGATCCTCATTATGAACTACTTATATACATCATTTGAGATGATGGGAAAGTAATTTGAAGAATTTAGGGCCTGGTAATGAGTTTCCTTTGAAGTTGGGGAGGGGTGGCAGTGGGAACAGAATTTGAGATAATTGCTGGTTGTCTCCGAGGAGTCCAAATGTCGATGAAGCTTCTGTGTTTAATAATTAAAGATGATAACCTCAGAGAGAGAATGTCAGTAACCCCTGAACATTTCAGAAGCCTACATCTTGATCAAACAATCAACTATCTAACTTCATCTCCCTCTTCCTTTCATTGTTCCCACCGCTATATTTGCTATGTCTTCCACCAAAGGTACTGAGAAGAACAATTGAAAACCCGAAAAATGGAAGAAAACCTGCTAAGGAAACTTGACTCTGGCAGCATCTCACATTGTGGTTATAAAGCATCCACCTTTGTGCCTGAGGTGCCTTTCTGGAAAACAAGGATACTTGTCTCAAGCATGTTCAGGAAATCAACAAATATTTGCCCAACTCTTTGAAGTTTATATGCTCTGTGGCTGGGCTGATTCCAATTAGTGCATCCAGAGCAAACCCTTTCCTCGGATAAAGATGTGACTCTGGGCATAGCTTTTTCTTCGCCATTTTTTCAACTCTCTGTTAGACTCATGAGAACTTTACTCGGCTTCATCAAGCAATGCCTGGAATATTCTCCCAGGATCTACTAGGAGACTGCCAAGTCCATTTCCAGCATTCTCCATTTGGTCTGGGTAACCTTTGGTCCAATCAAAAATGCCTCTTGGCACAGCTGTGTGGGCTAGGGGAACTCCAATGGAAAATAGAGAGAGATGTGCTCATTTTCCATGCTGATTTTCAGAGTATCCTCTGGCCTAGGGATGATTTATAGCCATAATAGCAGATCACCTAGAGGTATTCAAGAATGAAGAGCATGGCTATGAAGCACCCAGAAAACAAGATCAGACGTATGACCTCATCTTAACAAATTACATCTACAATGACTCCAACTCCTAGTAAGGCTGCATTCTGAGGCACTGAGGTTAGGACTTCAACATAAGAAATTTGAGGGGGACACAATTCAACTCATAACCTCTAAGTGAATGACTCCCACCTCCAGGTCCAAGGCTGGGGCAGTCAGATACTGTAAACTCCATCCCAGATCAATGTCTCCCACTTAAACTCTTGTCTGTTATGTTGTTTATATGGCCTCGTCTCTTGAAGAGAGCACCCTGCTTACTTTTCACTGGCCAGACATCTGGCCAGCCACTGCCTCCTCTCCTCATGACCCAGAGAGAAGGTGAGAGGAGCAGCTGGTGGGGGTGGTGGGTGGTTTTGGTTTCTTGCCTTCTCTTGGCTCACACAGATTTTGCGCTCTGTTTACAGTGGGCCCACAAAACATCTTTCCAACATACTATACCACCGGAGCTCTTAAAATCACTGAAAATGAAATAATATAAAGAAAACCATATTTCCTAGGATAAGTAAGATTGTGCAGCTCTCTGAGAGAATGTTCAAACAACAGATGTCTCCTAATTGTCCTCATAGAAGAACAAGTCCTGCTAAGTAAAGAATTTTGGTTTTGCTGAGTAGGATTTTTAAGGCTGGGGGGGGGCAACATTAAATTGCTCAGACTAATGAAAGCAGGATTAAGTTCTGCCACCAATCTTCCTTCTCTGGCCTTCCTCTACTCAATGCCTACCACCCCGTCTACCCAACCCCTTAATAAAGGCTATAAGTATTGCAAGTGAAGGTAATTCCAATATATGTCATAGCCTGGGGCAGCGTAAGTACCACCTGGGTCCAGGATATTTCAAATTCAATGAAACAGCACCAGAATTAATGGTTTCATTTACATTGACATAGTTATGTGAGACCAGATTTTTAGCCCTGAATCTATTTTTAGAAATGTAGCTCTAGAAACTGGACATTTGGATTCCATTGTATATTGTAAAACACAATCTTCAAAATGATGAACTTGTGATTAAAAAAAACCAAGTATCTAAAGGGAGTTATGCTTAACTCAATTTTTACTATATCATTCTACACTCAAAATTTAAAATCTATCTTTCCAGACACACATATGGGTTTAAAGATATTGACCATTTTCTTAGGGAGGATGGTCCTGCTTCATGTTCTTTATGATTGTCCTTTCCTATATGAAACATTGAGAAGAGATGATAGTGTTTTCTCATGTCTTTACTGGCAAAAATAAAAAGTGTCAATCCTAAAGTGATCTGCCCTCTCCCTCTACTCATCCATGTTTGCCTTTTATTTTTTCTCTTTACTAGATTGTGCTATCCAGATATCTGGAGGGACTGGTCAAAATGACTGAAAAAATATATATATTCATGCAAAAACATCAGAAAAGACTTTAATAAATATCTAAGGAAAAAATAAACAATAGGCCTGATCAAAAGCCTCCTCCTGAATATTCAGCCCTGCCTGACTCCAAAGAACATGGTTTCATAAATCCATCTAAAACGAATTCCTTTGTGATGTCAGGGTCTTTATTTCTGCTCATTGTCCCTGGCTGCCACCATGGCTTTATACACACTGTAATATTTATTTCTCCCTGTCTGTGACTGCTGGCTGGTGAGTAGGCTGTCTCGGACTGTCTAGAGAGCAGGAAGCAGATGGAAAATAAATACAGTTGAGGAGATCTGGGAGCAAAGCTACAGACAGGACAAGAAGGCCAAGAAATAAACAAACAGGAAGGAGACTGGTCTTTCTGCCTTTCATCCCCCCTCTGTGATAGATAAGATTTAAACAGCAAGACATCAATTGAGCTCAGTTTCAAATTCTACCCAACTTCAACTTCAGGGTAGTTTTCCCTTTGAAAAGTCAATCCCTGAATTGTTTAAAGCACTGATGAAAATAAGCTCTTTTTTTTTTCCTGAGGCTACGAGAGGGGGTGGGGGAAGGTGGACAGCAGGGTGTGGAAGGGACTCAGTAGACCATGGTGAAAGAGTATGGGTGTCTCGATAGTGGGTGTGTGTGCTGATACACATCAAGAGAGGTGTGCCCTATACCTCAAAATCATGTACAGCCTTGCAAACCAATGTTAGGCATCAATAACAATAAATAGATTAATAAATAGCTCCTACTAAATATTACAACTCATTTCAAATGCTACAATCATTATTACCTTAGAAATGTACAGTATGCAAGAACTTGAAATCATTTTATACACAAACTTGCATGTGTTTATGTATAGTCACATGGGTTTAAGGCAGAAACTAACAAAGCATCAAGTTCAGGTCTTGGAAAGATTTTGCAGTTATTGCAAACTTCACTATTGCAAACTACTTTCATCATTCTTTCCATGTCCACTGTTCTTCCTTTCTTCCCCTTGTCAACCCCAGCTGAATGAAAGGATCCAAAGGCAGTTTATGCCACACACTAAACTGAAGTCAAAGCATTCTCTCTGACTGTAAGTTATTACTCTTATTGGAAGGACTTTATACTCAAAGTCTTAATTTTCCTCACTGAGAATTTCTTCTTGAAACTTTCTATTACTATGTGACATGTCTTCTGTTCTCCCCCACCTCATCCCAGGACCAAATTCTTGGGGATTGCTTAGATGATTGGTACAAACAGTGGCTAATACTGTAGAGTTGGATCACCCAGGTTCAAATCCCAACCTTTCCCAAATACTAGTTATGTGACCTTGTCGATGTGTTCAAATATGAGTCTCGGTTTCCACATCTACAAAACCAAATTGTTAACAACACTACCTTCTTTGTAGGATTATGAAGATTAACTGTGGTAAATGTAAAGCTCTTGAAAAAGCGGCTGACTCTTGAGACTTAGCTAGTGTTATTACTTTCATTTTATATTCAGAAATTATTCATGGGAAAATATTTTCTTCATATTATAAAGATGAAATTTTAAAAGCAGCTGCCTTAGAGTAAATAATACATTATTTAAGGAAGTGTTTATTTCTTCAAGTCAGCATCTTTTTGCAGAATTCTGTCTCCATGGTAGTTTTATATCATGTAAGACTATCTTGATTATGTTTTTTAAAAAACAGAGTATTTTTTTAAATACTAAGGTAGAAATATATGTAGGACAGAAAAATCTCTTAAATTTTCATATTTTTTCTAATACAGGCATCAATCATCTTTCGCTACCAATATAAAACTTTAATATATTCAGTATATCTTTACTCAATGTATACCTTAATTCCTATAAAATCTTCAGTCTCTATAATCAATGTAAAATGCTGTTGAACAGGAAGCATTTTGAGGGGAAAGAATGTGATTCAATGAGTTAGCAAAGCATAAAAATAGTTGCTTTTATCCTTACAATATTTTTACATCTATTTACATCTACAATGTGGCACAGAGCACAGAAGAAACCATATCCACTAAAGAATGTTTTCTGACCTCAGCAAATCATGTCCTATATTTTTAAAATCTTGTTTTTACTCTCTGCAATTTAACAAGATGCACTTTGTAGCAGTTCTTACCTCAAGCAAATGAATTTAAATGTCAAAGGAATCAAATCCTAAGACTCCATAAGAGGAAGGGCCAGCGAAGCTCTTGTACCTATATCACCACCACTGTGACATTCTGCTTGGTTTCTACAAATAAGGCTGGCATGGCAGGTGGCAAAGATTAGTTCTGATGTAAATTAACTGCATTTTTATATTTGCATTAAATAGAAACTTGTAAAAGTTAAAATATATTTTTGTTCTTGCTTGTGCTTTAATTTGTAACTGTGGAAGAGTTAAAGTTTGCAGAGCAGTATAATGGGCGTTATGCGTTTCCTAAAGGAAAGGGCTTTTTTACTGAATGCCCAGTTCCACTATAACTTTCTATCTTGTCCTTCCCGACAAGTCATATAGATTCTTGGTGTGTCTTTTCTGCAAAGCTCAGATCAGAATATTTAATTATCTACAAAGGGTGATGTATGGATTAACTGTCAAGTGTTTTGAGACTGTTAACTACTTGATAAATGCTAATGAGACATGTCAAGAAAGCTGGTATTTGTTCACCTAGCATATATTATTCCATCAGCTCTGGATAAGCGCCTTAGATCTCATTATTTTCACAGGCCAGTTTTTAAATTGTATTGCAACTCTCCATTGTCCTCCAAATAATCATCATGCTTTAATTATAAAGTCTTGAGTTTTCAGCTGTAGGTGCTGAGTCGATCTCTAGGGTCTGTGTTATGATCAGAGAGAAGGTAATCTGCCTAAAGCCTGGGGTTTGGCGAGTAATCACCAAGGCATTGCAGGCCTGTGAGTTGTAACAGAGACATTTTAATAGCTACTTAAAGGAAAGAAGATCAGCTGGGAAGCTGGGAACAGAAACCAGGCTGAGGGAGAAAGTAGGAATGATGACTATATTCTAAGCTTCAAATTAAATCCAGCAGTTGGACCAAAGACCTTCTAAGCATTTTGGAAGAGACTTCAGAAAAATATAGACCTTGTAGTTTCTTTGATTTCCATCTCTGCAACTCTAATTGTATTTGAAACAAGCCAGAAAAAAAAAAAAAGGCATTGCAAACATCTCCGTCCTAAAGAGAAATAAAAAAGGTATACTGTATTTACCCAACTCCTTACTGGGAAAGAACAGAGGCTTCTCTAATAGTGGGCTAAGAAAGTCGAGCTCCATCCCCATTCAGGACTCATTCAGGTTCCTGAGCAGGTCCAAGAACCCATCTGTCCATCACATTCCCCCACTTCTACCTGTGGAAAAAAAAAATCAAAGCAACTCTTTCCCTGTTCATGTTTTAGCAGCACATACACTAAAGTGAGAACGAGAACAAGAGATTTACATGGTCCCTTTGCAAGGATGACAAGTAAATCTGAGGTTTTCCTATTAAAAAAAAAATCTATCTGTAATTAAAATAAATTCTTGGTGTCATAACTCAAAAAAAAAAAAAAAACTTCCTTCCTACTGCCCAAGGAAGTCCTAAAGATCAGAGTTAGAACATTGAACTTCAAAGATGAAAGGTTCAATATAAATTCCAGCATTATTGTCAGGGCGTCAATGTGAACTGACAGATGTGCTGCTTAAGCAGTTTCTACCTGTCAGCAGATCTAAATGAGGATGACCTTAAAATGCAGAGGGAAGGGCAGGAGTGCCTTAGACTGGGAGAGCATTAGCTCAGATCCAATCCTACTGTAGTTCACTTAATGTCCATACTGGTAGCCACAATAAAGACACAACACTACAATGTAATGTATAGTTGCTACTCTCTCCGCCCCCATGCCAAAAAAACAAAAACAAAAAAAACAGGGAGAGGTAAATATTAATTCTGTACCTGTGATGTGCAAGGCTATTTTAAGAACCTGAAATATAAAATTAATAATACATAGTTTTTACCTCTTCAGAGCTCACAGTTAAATAGGAGGTCTGTGTGCATTCTGAGTAGCCTCAAGAGAGGCAAAGACCTCAAAGCCCGACCTAAAATAAAACTACCCAGTAATCTTGGAAGCTGACTTCCATTAGCAAAGACTGTATTAGTCCATGACATACTGACAAATCCAAATTCTACACAATTTTTTCTGTTCTCAAATTAAAAAAGTATTAGCTACATTTCAATCTGGAAGTCCTCCAAATTAATACTGAAGAATTTCTAAAGGGCCTAAGGTGATAGCTCCATCTTTTTGGCTTTCAGAATCAGTAGATGAAAAATGCTTACACTGAGTTTGGCAGCTAACTAGCCCTGAGATGTGTGTGCGTGTGTGTGTGTGTGTGTGTGTGTGTGTGTGTGTGTGTGTGTGTGTGTGTGAGAGAGAGAGAGAGAGAGAGAGAGAGAGAGAGAGAGAGTTTTCTCTCATGCTGTGTATGCCTACCAGCCCTACCCCTGCACTGGACCCAGTTTCTCCTGACCCAGTTGGTAGTGAGCAAACAAATGACAAATTTGGCTGCTGCCGCAGAAAGCTCAGCAATCTCGGCCTCAGAAGCATCTGTCCCTGCCCTGATGAAAGGAAGCCTTCTTCAACTTCTGCTCCATTTACATGGGGGCAACTTTCCTATGCTGAAATAGACTAACAGCCCAATCTATTTTCTAGAAGCAGGAAATGGTCACACTTTCAACTTAATCTTATCATTATAGGCTAGCTTTCCTCAAAAGAGGTTTAATAGTTGTTGATTTTCTTCCCCAAATTCCCTCCAGTTTCTTCTATGTGTTTGTTTAAAAATACAGATTTAAGCTAACTGGGAGAATGTGAATGTCCGTTTCCTCACCTTTGAAATGAGACAAGATGGTTCCTAGGATTTCTTTTGCAAAGGATCTTTACTCTTAAGAAACACTACAAAAGTATCTAAGGCAGACATCAGCAAGCTTTCTGCAAATGACCAGATAGTAAACATTTTAGGTTTTGTGCCATAGGGCTTCTGTTGTAACTACTCAATGACAACACTGTAGCGCAAAGGCAACCAAAGACAATACATGGACAAATGAGTACTACTGAGTCCCAGTAAAGTTTTATTTATAAATACAGGTAGCATGCTGGATTTAACCTGCAGGCCACAGTTTTTCAACATCTGATCTAAGAAAAAAACTCTATTCTAAATCCAAGCCACCCTTCCTATCTCTTTGTCCAGCCTCAGGTTTCCTGAAATGATCTATAATCATTTAGCAATCAACAGACCTGGGAATCCCTCAGTTGCCTATGTATAACACACATACACACAATGCGGGTGGGGGGGAGACAGAGGTAGGGGGGTTGAGGTGAGAGGCAATTTGAAAAGCAGACCTTGTTTTGATATTCACCTATTCCTGGCTTTCAGAATGAGTGGAGACTTACATTTTCTGCTTTCTGTGTTTTGTAGTAGACACATTTTTTTATGTCTTGAACCATGTTGGCCAAAAATGATGACCATACAATTAATGAAGAAAGTGCTAGTGGTCCCTCCTACTCAAAGCCAGTCCATGGACCAGTAGCTTCACCATCATCTAGGAGCTGGCTAGAGATGCCAAATCACCTCAGATCGCTGAGTCAGAATTACATTTGAACCAGATCCCCAGGAGACTCTTATGGAACATTCCATTGGAGAAACACTGCTTTTTGCCATGTGATAATCAAGGTTCTGGCAAGAAACACATGTTAACCACAAAGCAGAGGTGTCAATGAAAGGTCTCCTCAGAAGGTGTAACCAGAGAGGACACAGAGGTGGGGAGGAACCTTTGGATTAGCAACAGCTGACATCATTACAGCCCTGGGGACGGACAGGACATGAAGGACAGTGATACCTGCAGCCATGAGAGCAGCAACTAGAACTGTGGAGAAGGCTGCCTGGTGGAGCTGTCTTCCAAGAGGAAATAGAAACTTCTGGAGGCACATCACTTAAGCAGGAAGAAAGCAGAGAATAAATATTCCACTCTCTCTCTCCTCCCGACCGCCACCTCTTGCTGGTACCTCCCATTGGCCAAACCCCACCAGAAAACAGCAAAAGGGAGCTGGGAAGGGGAAGTCCTCAAGGCACCCAAGGTACAGAGGTAAGAATGAGGGAAGGTGGCAGAGAAGAGCCAGCAGGGTCAGTGAGTGCTTCTTGTTGGGGTTCAGCCTCCCCAGGGTTCTCAACTGGTGTCCCTGCAGCTGGTGACTACTACCTGCCAGTCAGTGATTCACAGGTAGTTCCATGTCCTTGGTTAACACTGTAATGTTAGCATTTTCTCTAATTTAGAATTCAAAATTGCTCAACATCTTCATTATTGCCCAAGCTAAAACATCATTAAAAAAAAAAAAACCTACATACTTCCCTGCCACCTCAGGCAAACCACACCTCAAAATTGTTTCTTTTTATTGTCACCTCCACATACCAATAAAATTAAAATATGCATGTTTATGCCATCAAAGCACCCTGACTGTGGGAAGGACTGCCTGCTTTCGCTGGCAGTGAGGTTGGCTCAGAGAAGCCACTTCCCTCTCTCCTCCACCTGCAGCAAATTCCCAGAGAGAGTTCTCACACAAGACTTCACTTGGCTTCCTGGATTAAGTAATTTCTTAGCAAAATACAGGAATCAACAGTGTTGAAAAGCATAAGAGAAGGCAATAGGCGTATAATGAAGAGTCTGCCTCTTAATCATTCCGTCTTTGGCAAATGTTTTTTGAGTTACAATATGTAAAATGGAGTTACCATGTACATTGTAGATAATAACAGTACTTAGATGTTTAAAAGGAAGGAAATGCCATGTGTATAGTGGATAATAATAGTACTTATATGTTTAAAAGGAAGGAAAAATCTCATTTCCATAAAAATGTGATGATGCAGAAAGAGCTGGCCTATTATCTGTAATTATTATTAATACCACTGATATTTAACAACATTTCAAATATTAGTAGAAGAATGTTTTTTTTTTAAAGATTTATTTATTTATGCATACAAGAGCTAGGGTGTAGGCCTGAGGTGTGGGGCGGTGAGAGGATTCATCAGAGACAGAGTGGGGAGCAGAACAGGCAGACTGACTGAAGTACACTGCTGAGGGGAGCAGCTGGTGGGACAGGAGAGGTCTGCTGCACCATGCGGGAAGCTCCCTGGCCTAGGATCTAACTCCTGCTGCAGTAGCGCGGATAGCTTCATAGTGCTGAGACTTAACCCCTTGCGCCACCACGGAGGCCCTACTAGAAGAATTTGTTATCATACAAACCCAACTTCCATTTCTGGGAAAGGACCAGCCAAATACAGTCTGATTCAAGGACAGTATGTCTCTCCCTCTCCGGTCAAGCTAGTCTGAGTCATGTGGACAACCTCTACAGAAAGCAAAGACCCTCCCTCTCCTTTTGGGTCCAAGAACAACTGCCTGGGGAAGGCACTCCAGCCTTGCCTGATGACTGGCTCTTCAGGGACATGCATCTCCCATAAAGCAGACACCACCCACTTGTCTCAGGAGAAAGTGCAAACACTACATCACTTATGGTGATGAGGTTCTCTTTTGGGTTCCCAATCCATTTTCTCCTAGGAGAGGCTTTTGTGTATGGAATGGAGAAGGGTTGTTGATGGGAATAAACATTTGGAGGGTGAAGCTTACCTCCACATCCTCCCTGTCTTTTCTGTTTTCAAATAACTTTACCAACCATTTATATGCCAACACCTTCCTTCTATATCTCCCCTTAAATATCCCTGTAGTCGCCGACAATCCTAGCCAAAGACATGACAACAAAGTGAGATGGGTGGGTTTTATTTGGTATTTGGTTTGGGCCGTGATGGATGAGCCAAGAGGCAGTATTCAGGCATGTGCAGTGCAAAACAAAGAGAGAGAGGAAGGGGGGGAGAGAAAGAAAAAAAGAGGGGTGGATGAAGGAAGGAGGAAGAAAAGGAGAGAAGGAGGGAGAAGAAGCAGTTACAATTTGATATTTCCAAACAGTTCTGAAATAATAATCAGGGCAAAAGCAGAATCTTGCTGGGCTTTCTTACACATACTTTACAATTTAATGTTTTAAGTTACATTGGGGAGGTGCTTCCACATTCACCATGCCTGCTCCCCAAATTATAGAAAGAAATGTCACCTGGGTTGACTGGACAGGTAGGGTGTGCACCACCCTAAACTCAGCCTGCCCACTGCACCAGGCACAGAATGGCAAAATGATTCACAAAAATGTCCCGCCAAGCCCGCCAAGTGCTCAGGAACAAGTGCTCAGGGCATCTGGCCATCAAATCTGTGTTTATTCCACTCAAACAACAAACTCCCATTCCCAGGCTAAGCAGGTGGTAATTCTTTTTCAAAAGTTCAACACAACTATGAGCCACAAAAATTACCTGGACCAAGAGGAATCAGACTGCTTGCTTTGTTTTCATCAAAGCACTCTTTCAGAGTGCCCAGTACCTGGAGGTCACATACTTCCTATGTGAAGTAAGGGGACCCAGGACAAAAAGTGGTATTCAATGTGCACATAAATTGCAAAATCCAAGTTATCCAGCCACAAATTCAAGGAGTTGCCACGGTCACCAAGTTTATTTGGTAACTTTTGCAAATACACATTTGACTTTTTAAACATGTTTTCTTTCCTTGATTAAGGTGCAAAACTCACAGGAAAAAATTACTTAGTAGGAGGGTGTACTTGAGTGCTGTTTAAAGAAGTGTTTCTCACTATTACTTGGAAAGAGGAAGGTAAACAAAATAGGAACTCGTTAATAGCAATCTCTCTCAATAATTTGTCTATCCTTTGATTTTTTTTTATCTGGACTCCTTGACCAGAAATTGAATGTGAACTGCAAAGAAACCACTAAGCCTTGAGTTCCATGTTACTTCTTTAATTTGTTTTGTTTTATATATATATATATACACACACACACACACACACATACATATATATATATTCATTTTACCATTTTAACTTTTATTCATACATACAACTCCACAAAGTATTTGTTATCTGTGGTTTTCTGGGGAATAGACTGAGATCATGTTACCTGAAAGTAACCGAGACAGTAACAGTGCCAAGATTTCATCAGAAGACACTTCTGACAACCTCCTCCATGCATTTTAACCACTTTTAAGTGGACAGCTCAATAGCATTAAGTGTGTTCACACTGTTGTGTGATCAGAGAAGGTCAGAAGCTGCAGCACGGCCCAGGCTAGAGTGGAACTAAACGGAGTGGCCAGGAGTCTGTAGCCCCAGAGACCCAGCATGGCGTGAAAAGGAAGCGAGGGCATGGAGGAATATTGATGCTGCTTAAATAATCAGACCATGTGAGTGGAACAAGACTTGGCAAAAACCTTTCTTGGATGGGTCATCTCAGAAGGCCTCGCAGCCCACTCAGATTCAGTCGCCCACATGGGCCGCCTGTTCACGCCAGACATCAGCAGACCACAGTGCCAGGGAAGAAAGGTGGGGACAGAGGAGGGAAATGTCTGGAACCAAGGAGTCTAGTGATAAAGGAGCACTTCCTCACATTCCCTCAAATCCATTTTGCCATCAATTGCTATCATCAAAGAGCAATACACAGATCTCACCTCACCAAAATGGCAGACACACGTCCTTCTGGGCCTCTGGAAAATTCCCCATCTGGCATTGACTTTACTGGTTTATTCAACCAGAGGCTGTGTTCTTATCCCAGCAAGGCACAGCCGCTGCGGCTGAGACACAAAATGAATAAAACAATTCCCGCCCTCAGGGACCTCACAGTTAGTGAGGAGATGAATAATAGAAAGAACAGTTATGAAAGAGAATGACCAGGGCTGTGGAAGAAGGAAAGTGGGAATGAGCTAAACATACACAGAAGGAGTGTGTGATGCAGGCAGAGGTACAGCCCGGGGGAGGCCCACTCAGTAGTGCGCACCCATGACTTGTTACTAGTGTTAACAAGTCATCACAAACTTAGTGACCGAAAACAACACAGCCTTATTATTTTACAATTCTGGGGATCAGAAGTCCAAAAATGGGTCTTACTGGGCTAAAATCGTGGCATCAGCGGACCGTATTGCTACCGGAGGCTTGAGCCTTTTTCATTTTCCAGACACCATCGATTCTTGGCTCACTGTCTCCTTCCAGCAACGCTTCACTCTGCCCTCTGCTTTTGTCATCACAGCTCCTCCCTGACTCTGACACCCCTGCATTCCTCTTACAAGGACTCTCCGGTGACACTGAGAGAACTGGAATAATCCAGGATAATCCCTGATCTCAAGATCCTTAACTTAATCACATCTGCAAAGTCCCTTTGCCATGTAAAAGTGACATAGTCATGGATCCCGGGGATTAGGACCTGAATATCTTTTGGGGGTACATGGAGCATTATTATGTTTACCATGAATTCCTAAAAAGCAAAAAAATATTTTGCATGAATAAGGCATATCATAATTATCTGCATGAAGACTACCCTCTTTTATCCTCATCTTTATTGATGGTGAGAGAATTCACACAACTTTTCTTCTATTTCAAAGTTTGCCCAAATCATCTAAATTACTTGTTGAAGCCATTGTGGACAGCAAACATCAGTCATCTTCTGCAAAGCCAATGCTTCTTTTACCTTCCAGATTCCTCACAATGTTCCTACACTAAGTCTCTCTGGTCCCTGCCATATGCTGATTTTTCTCATGTTCTGGTCTCATCACTCCTCTTACCTGATGGTAGAAGCTAGTGAGCCCCTGAGCAGACTAGACTTCTCATAAACTGATAAAAACATTCCTAAGTTTTATTTTACCAATTAGGCATAGGATTAGAATTCAAAGCTATCTCCTGAATTTATTTATTTGTATCTGTGAAATCATGACTTGAAAGTCATATCTAACATATTTTTTTGTTTCTATAATGCAATATATGAGGGGGGGGATAGAAAAACCTGCAATCCAAACTTGAAGCAAGAAGAAACTTTCTCAAAGTCATACAGATTATTGTGTCACCTGGACAAAAACCTCCACCTCTGGACTCCATATGCAGTGCTCTTTGCATGAGTGACACTATCTTTTTAAAGTCATTCTTCAATTTGAGGTTAAAAAAATGGTAGGAATTCACTTTTAGAATTTAAATATTTAAATTTAAATACTGAGTTTAAATCTTTGTCCTGAATTTGCTCTTTGTCAAATGTCTTCTACCAATAGTAATGTTGTAATATTAATAGTAGTAATTGGTGTTCCATAAAGTCCTTGCTGTGGTTGATGTTTGACGCTGTGAAATATAAACAAGCTTCAACAAGAGAACAGAGAATATGTAATCAATATTCCTTGGCTCCTGTTCAGAATGGCCATGACTGGCACTTGATATCTTTGCAGAAAATGGATACTGGAAAGGAAGATCTCACTTCATTTAAAAGCAGAACAGCAGATGTAGGGGCGACGGTGTCACTGAGAATCAGTTACATATCTGATGAAAGTCTTTGTGAATCTCAAATAATGACAATATGGCAATCCTTTGATTCCTCTCTGGGATTCCCCAGAGTGCTCCTCAGACGCCCACCCCCTTTCCAGTCTCTCCCTTACAACCAGATGGCCTCCACGACTCACTACAGAGGAAATCAAGGGAGCCTCCACCCACTCCCTGGATGTGACTCCTCCCACCTCAAAACCACTCTCACCTTCGCTAGATTTGCTCCTTCCCACCTTGGTTAGTACCCCCATCTTTGTAAAACTGGTTGCTTCCCCTTGATCTATTGACACTTTAAAGCCCTAAGTCCTCAGCCCAGTATGAAATCATATTCTGTCTTCTGCCTCAGGGCTGCACTCTGGGCTCCCCACCCAGCTGTACAATTTGCTAAGATCTCTTCATTCCTTCATAGCCGCTGTGTTCTCTGCCTACAAGGCCATTCTTCCACTTTTCACCTGGAAAACTCCTAATCATCCTTCAAAGCCTGACTGAATATTGACCCCTATGATGTCTGCGGTCTCCTGTGATCATTGGCCCTCTTCAGGAAATGTTAATATTCCTTGACCTGTGAGGCAAGAGCCCCAGACTCACCCTCCTCCAACCCACCCAGTTCTTAATACACATTATCATTATCTGTTCACCTCTCTGTCTCCCTCAAAAAGTTCCCAGACTGAGAATTCTTTAAGACCAAAGACTGGTCTTTTCATCTCCAAATCCCCAGCACTTACTACAATCCTTAGTACTTAGTAGACACCCAGTAAATGTTTGTAGAGTAATTGAAAGAATGTTCAACTCTCTCCAGTAAAAAAGAAACAACTTATCATTCTGCTACCTTCTGGAACTACCATCTGATCCTGAATTCCTGCTTTTTTTTTTTTTTTTGCCCCGCCCCGCCCAATTCCTGCTTTTCTTTATCACTAGACTTCTCACAATACAGTCTTTGCTTATTTCTGTACCAACTGACCCTGGATCTGCTTTACTGGTGATGTTAGACTGCTCCCTAACCACCCCATCTACCGACTGCTTTTCAGTGCCACTCTCTTTGCCCTTCTGAGACCCCTGGAAGACTTTTGTATCACTGCCTTCTGTTTTATTTCCAAGTCTCCAGTTGACTCCCTTGCTTTTCTAACTTGCCCTCCACCATCTTTGTCTCAGCAACATTCTCCCAGGTCAACTCATCCACTGCCGACTTCATGAAGTTCCAGCTCCAGCAACTCCCCGGAATCTCAGTGTAGATGCCTGGGGACGCGTGTACACTGAAACAACTCCTCGCCGCAGCCTCTGGAAGCAAGACGGAGAGTCCAGGAGAGAATGTGTATAAGCACCAGGCCTTAGACACCTCGTGAGCGCTGTCACACCTCCATCCTGGAGGGCTGCGTCCAAACTGATCACACTGCTGCTGCTCCCATTCCCCCCCAGCTAGTTCACTGAGAGCACCCCTGCTGCAACAATATCTCTAAGGTGGTTCCCAGGTTAAAATTCTTCAGTGTCTGCCCCACATGCAGTTACTAAAAAAGGAGGGAGCGGGGGTGTCCAAATGTTCACCATACAAAATAAAGAGAAAAGCAGTGCAGTAAGCTTTCCATCACGTTACATTTCTTCAACTCAAAACATTACTCTCCTCTGAGATGACATGTTTCCTGCCCTTTTGAAATACCCCTCTGTAATGAAACAGTGGTAATGCATTCTTTATTTCAGTGTCTTTATTTGGGAAAATGCAAAATTCATAACTATAAATGGCATTAATTTTGGTTTCCTGGAAATTATATAATTCAGTCTGTTATTCTGGATTTCCACAAGGGACCAAGGGACCTCCACTTTCTCGTCATATTGGCTGAAGAGTTTTCTAGTGCTTGTAGCATCTGAAGAGTGAGCTCTATGCAGAGACAAACATTCATTTTAGTGAAGAACTGCGTGAGCTGTTCACAACCCTCAGTTTCTTTTCAAGAAGGCATGTTTCTCTGTAAGACTGAATATTCAAGGGGTTTTTATCTGCCATAAATTTTCTCCTTAGAAATAATGCATTCACCATAAGATTGAATATTCAAGGGTTGGCTATTTTGGGCATGAACTTTCTTCTTAAAAATAATTTGTTCAGCAAGAATTGAGGTTCTCTTGACTCCCATGTCCATCAAGAGGGCACAAATGTCCAAACAACTCTACGAGCCTTTTTGTTGATTCACACCTTTCAATTCCTTAATGATTATTTACCTTCAGTTTGTAGACACATACACTAATAGTGACTGTCACCACACACATTCACACATGTGCACGCGCGCGCGCACACACACACACACACACACACACATACTCTAAAACAGGCAATTAATCATTTTCTCCCCCAAGACCATATTCTACTGTCAGAAGCCAATTGTCAGCACACATGCTCCTAAATAAACCAACACACATACCAGCTAGTAGATGAATTCACATGGAAAAGGCATCGTGGGAAAAAAAAACCTGTGTTCCCAGATTTCTCCGGCAGGTGCTCTGCCTGTTAACATAAAGATCAGTCCTGCTGGCTGCAAACCCTTGGGCACACTGCCCAAAATTACTTACAATTCCTAACACAGTTGATGGGGAGATAGTTCTGCAGGAGAGCCTGGCTTGCACCAGGTAAGGAAGTGCAGCTGAGCTCAGGGAAAGCCAGGACGTCCTTTTTGTTTTGTGGTGTGGTTGTTTTCTTACATCTGACTTTACCATAAAGATAACCATGCAGTAATACTTTATGCTTTCACATCCCTGGTGTGGCCATCCTTTGTTCTTCACAGTAATGATGTGACTCCTGAGGAAACTGATACCTATTGGAATCAATTTATTCAGCGGGAGAAGGCTTGCACATGCGTGTGTGCATTCACAGGTGCAAACACACTCATTGCTGGTGACCTCCCCCCTCAGCCTTCAAAACCTTCTGTCTGTCTCCTCAGCTAGGCTTTTAGCTAGTACAGTCTGCCCTTCTGGTTGGAATGTTCAGCTTCTCTATAAATCACTTTAGTGAGAGAAGGGACCACCACAGAGTTTGCTCAGAGCTCCAGAAAAAAGGGAACTATGGTCTGTTTTTCTCTTTCACCAAATCACTCTTCTCAGAGCAATAATAAAAAGGACAGGGTGCATTTACATAACAAAATATTAGACTTCCAGAATTCTGTAAGAGAATCTAGCAACAGTATTCCATGTTTACTTTTAGGTTTCATTAACAAGGATCATCCAAGCTTTTTTCCAGATGGGGCTGCCACAAACCACCCTATTGCGCCCCTCCCCCCCCCCCCCCCCCCCCCCCCCCCCCCCCCCCCCCCCCCCCCCCCCCCCCCCCCCCCCCCCCCCCGCCCACCGCCCGTGTCCTCAATGAAGAGAGGTTAAGAGCTGGGCTAGAAGATTTAAGCACCCCAATGTTCAGAGCAGTATTATCCACAATGCCAAAACATGGAACCGAGGTGAATGCCCATCGACAGACGACCGGGATAAAGAAACTGTGGAATATGTTCTCAATGAATTATTACTCAGCCATTTAAAAGACAAACTAGTGTCTTTTGGAACAAAATGGATGGATCGTGAGGTGATTACGCTAAGTGAAATAAGTCAGAAAGTAAGACAGTTACTGGATGCTTTCATTTGTGGACTATATATAACCAAAGAACACAAATTGGCAAAATACGGTAAAAATGACTTGGATTCTGAAACAAATATACTGGTTGCCAGAGGGGGTAGGGGAAGAGAAAGGAATGGAGAGAAGGAAGATGATAGTTATTGGCACTGGAGCTCAGATGGAGGGGGAGAGAAGCATGTGCACCTATGGGGGTGTGAAGTTGCACTCCCCAAATTACATAGTGATGTAAATGACAGGCAAAAGAGAGTCAAGCTGAGGCTGCTCCTGGGAAGTGGGCAGAGGAGCAGATGCTCCCCTGGGAATTAGTTCTCCCAGCTCAGCCTAGAGGTGTGGTCAGGCTGAGCCCCAGCAGAGCGGTGACCCTTTGTAGTACCTATTCCCCTACTGTGATCCTGTTGTAATCCCACCTGTTTTCAAAGACACCATCCTCATTGTTCTCAACTACCAGCAAAAAAAAAAAAAAAAAAAAGGATTAGGCTCCTGCTAACCCTGCAATGCTCTTGTTCTGGCACCTTAAGAAGTAAAGGATTTCACTTCCCTTCCGTAACTGGAGCAAAGGCTTCCCTCCCTGCAGGGGACGGGGTCCCATTCTTGTAGCTGGTTTCCTCCAGAGAGCCAGCTTTTCTGAACAAAGACCCAACTGTCTGTACAGTATGGGAAACCATCTCTCGCTGGAGTCTGGAGCACACTGTCCTGCAAACCCAGACATGCACAAAGTTCCACATTTCACCACAGGAAGCAAGACTGGTGGCTTCAGGCCTCATCCATCATTTTGCAGTGATTATTCTTAAAAAGGAATAAAAAAAACAGGGATGCAGTTTGAGTTAAGTCATGCCCAATAAAAATTAGCACTTCTCCTCAAAATAGCATTTCCTGATTCCATGTGGAACATTAAGAAGAACTTGCTGTGCTGACAAAGGCTGGAGTGAGACAGAGAATGTTTGCTCCTTTAATTAGAACTCAAACAAATATTTGGAAGATGATGTGGTCAGAGGGAATACCTTGGAGGGAATTTCAGATTGGTGGGGGGAGAAAGGGAAGATGCTTTACTTCCTTTGCCTTCCTACCTAGAAATAAACATGTGTAGGAAGAAGATAAAGGATGAACAGTTTAGGGTTTCTACTTCATCCTTCTATTTTCCCCACTAAAATGCCATTAAACCAAGCTTGAGGCAATCCTGCTTTGTGCTCTGCTTTAGCTGGGGGAGCAGTGGGATGCTCCCTGCCCCTTGGTCCCCTCACAAGGTCCTGCTGCCCAGCAGGCAGGGGCCCAGAAGTTTTCTTCCCTAGAAGGGTTGCCCCCCCTGGGTATTCCTCCTGAAAGGGGCTGAGCACCAGCAGGCCCTTCAAATCCATTACTCTTACAGGAAACGTCCCCTAGCTTACCCCTTTGAAGTGAAATTGTTTCTCTAGCATAGGAAAAGTGATAACTAGAAAATGAAATCTTCAACTCCATCTTTCCTGGGAGATTACATTTCCTGCTGTACTGGGCAGAGAGGAAATTCACTTACATAAAATTGGATTATTTCTCTTTTTTTCCTGAAGTCTCCTGGTCTACCAGAAGCATCTTCCTTCAGTTGCCTCTTTTGATTCCTTGGCTGTTTCCCAATCTTCATTTAGTCCTTAACCAGGACATCTGGCTCTATAGTCATGATCGGAAATCATAAAGTAAAAGCTGAAAAAAGTCTGGCCTTTTGTCCTTGTTGTCTTTTTAAGGGCTAAATTTGCATTTGCTTTACATGCGCAAACCTAGGTAGAGATACTTTCTTTTCTTTATCAGTCAACTGAAGGTGTCTCACAGCTAATCCTATCTTTTTTTTTTTTTTCATTTAAGCCAAATAAGTCAGAAGGAAAAAGACAAATACTGATGGTCTCACTTGCATGTGGAATACAGAGAAACAAAAAGGGTCAGACAAAACCAAACCAATAACAAACCCTAGAAATACAAAGATGGACCTGAGGCTACCAAAGGCAGTGAAATGTGGAGAGCATAGTATGGCGGGGACCCAATGCACTCTGGTAGAGGACTGTGGGAGCCTCAGGGAAGGCATGGTGTGGTGACATACATCTGAAGGGGTGCGAGCCTGTTCCTTTGAATCCCATACAGTGTGCTAAACCAATATTATCTCAATAAAAACAACAAAGTTTTTATTTTACTGGTTTGAATAAGTTATTTTCAATATACACTAATAAATGCAGAAAATGAATATATAAATAAATGAATAAACAACCAAGCTAGGCCCTGTGAGCAATGACAGTATCAAGACAATGAGCTGGACACTCACTTCTAAATGCCACCTCCCACTAAAACAATTCCTTGGAGGGCTCCTGATTCCAAAGCTGGAACAGGGAAAAATCTAAGATGACTGGAATATTTTCCACGTCAGAAGGGAAGGAAGAACGTAGAAGAGTAAGGTAGAAGTGTCAAAAGGACATAGAGGCCAGCTTGAATGGACTCCCACAGGCCAAATCAGGGACAACTGGAGCATCAAAAAATTATAGCAACAGGTTATAACTCATTGAATAAAATAGCAAGCTAGGAATCCATTCTGAAACAAACAAATTGAAAGCTTGATGAGCATCAGAATATCTACATAGTGTCAAAGAACCTCCCCACAAAATGCTATGAACTATAAAGGATGAAAGGATAACTTTACAGTGGGGAAACCCAATGGGCATCATCTTAAGTGACCCCAGTGGACATCAGCAGTATGGAACAACTGAAAATCTTGTGCTACCCCAGAAGTATCACTGAAAAGATCATAGAATCATCTCTACATTATTGTTCCCCAAAGCCACAGCCTACATCTAATCATGAAGGAACATGAGATAAATCCAAATTGAAGGACATTCTACAAAATAACTGGACAGTGATCCTCAAAGATGTCAAGGGCATGAAAAAGCAGGAAAAATGAGGACATGTCCTAGACTGAAGGAGGCTAAAAAAATGGGACAACATTCAACAATGAATTTCAACCTGGAATCTTTTGCTGTAGAAAGCATTACCAGGACCACTGACAAAACCTGAGTGGCTTCTGAGGATTACATGGCTGTACTGTGTCGCTGTTCCTTTCCTGCTCTGGGTGGGTGCATTGTGGGCATGGAGGAGAAAGCCTTTATTTGTAGGAAAGACACTTTAAAGTGATCATAGGTATGGGCATATGTACAACTTACTCTCACATCAGGATAAAAAGTTATTTATATTGCACTTCCAACTTTTTGTTTCAAAGTATTCTAAAAATTTAATTAAAAAAAAAAGACTGTTAGCTTATAAGTGCCTGGGAAGGTAGAAATTGCTGAAATTTCATTCTTACCCAGTTCCTGGCACATACCCAGTCCAGCTGAGTGCTCAATAAATATTTGATGAACCAAAATGTTCGGGAAACTCTCTGAGATACGTAAGGAACACAATGAAAGGGCTAACATTAAGCTCTATCCTACAAACACTTGCAAGATTTATTATGTGCCAGACATTCTTGTAAATATCTCACAAAGAGTTCCGTGACATAGGCACTATGAATATGCCCATTTTACAGAGAAGGGGACTGAAGACCAGAGAGGCTAACTGGTTCTGCCTAAACGTCACATACATCTGCAGAGTCGCAGAACTAAGAGTCAAACCTAAGCAGTTGGGCTCCAGAGTCCATGCTCTTAAGCCACTTTGTTATGCTGCTTCTCCAAGATGCCACCTACAGAAAAATTTAAGACCTTTACCATACCAAATATTTAGTTCTTAATTATACAACTGTATTCTGTGTACTCATGGTTACAAAACCATGTCACAGTCCTTATTTCAAAATGCATCATCCAAAGGAAGCCAATTCCAGACCTAGGCACTCATATATGTGGACAATACTTGTTCACTAGTTTTGGTGTCCACATAATTTTTTTTTTAAAGATTTATTTATTTATACATACAAGCTGGGGTACAGACCAGAGGTGAGGGGCGGCGACAGGGTTCACCAGAGACAGAGTGGGGAGCAGAACAGGCAGATCAGAAATACACTGCTGAGGGAGCAGCAGGCGAGGCAGGAGAGGTCTGCCGCACCATGTGGGATTCTCCCCAGCCGGGTGTCGAACTCGCATCGCTGCCGACAGCTCCACAGCACAGCGCTTAACCGCTGCGCCACCAGGGAGGCCCCCACATAAGTTTTGATCACTTAATTAGACCTTTAGTTCTTAATTCTATCAAGCATAATTTAGGTTACCCCAATCTTTTAAATTTTTCTCTGCTATGCTTCACCCCTTTGTGTTGGGATTTTGCATGGTGCATATATACCGGGACCTGCTGAAGCACAGCTAATCTTCTCTATGTCAAGGAAAGTCCCATTAGCCACTGGCCAAGGTCCTATACTGAGGCACCCCACTGTCACATTTCCCTCCTTCATAGGCTCAAAGTGTGGCTCTGAATCAAATGTCCCTCCTCGTAGAAGGGAGATTTCTATAGCCCCCATGAAAATAGTTTAAGATATTCTGCCCTACACAGCCTTCTCTGCCATATTTTCTCCATCTCTCCCTTCTGTGAAGTGTGAAAACATGTTTTCTGTCCATTTATATTCTTCTTGGGCTCTACCGACACCAAGGTGCAACATTCACAAGCCTCTTTCTTACAGCAAATGGCTCACAAAGTAAATCTAACAGTATATATATTTTATAATTGAGTGTAGCAAGTTACCTAATAAAGCTATCATAGGCAGGAAATAATGAGTTCTATTTCATGAGAATGGTTTTACTGTTTCGTATGGCCTATGGTTTTATCACAAAGATGTATCCAAAGTTTCAGGTAGGGTTGGGCAAGTTCCTTGCTATAAATAATGGCTCTTAACATTTTTAACTTCAAATAATATTTAGCCATAGGAATGTGCTATGCTTCCATGTGCTATGGAAGGGAGAGTACCAGATATGAAAGCAGAAGAGTTTTTATTCAACTTGAGGTGCCATTTCTCTTTTATAAAATAGAACTGTAATCTTTGCCTGCACTTCATCTCTGTTGCTGATTTTCAACCAAAGACAGACATTATTGCCTAAATAAGTACATGTTTACATATTTACAACATGTAAATATGTGAGTATGTGTGTCTTCTACTATCCTATCCCCATTATGAACTTCTCTAGCTGCAAAATCTGGTTGGATGCTAGCTATGTCTAGCCTTCCCCCCTCACCTAATCACACTTGCACACTGCGACATCAGCTGTTGTTTGCCTAAGAATGTTTTCCTAATGCTCCAGCAGCCCACTCTGTTGCTTTGGCAAAGCATTGTGGAATAAATGTCCCCTGAGTAGTCTTCAACCTGGTCACAAAAAATGTAGGTGCACCAGAGCTCCCTTGCTGTGGCGGGATGACTCTGAAAGTATGTTTTGATCGCTGCCAACAATTCCCCACAGGGACTGAGTACCAGTGACCCACAGCAGCAGCGGGCTTGCTAGCACACCCTTTACTGGTTGACGTCTCATTGTCAAGTCACTTCTCTGCTCCCCTTCTGGAGCGCCTTAAATTAACCACTTATACTTTAATCCTTGCCTTTGCATCTTCTCCTGGAAAAACTCAAGCTAAGGCAATCATTTCTCAAAGAATATGGAAGTTGACCAAATCCACTGAACACACAGTTGCCTTGCTGTGCTCCCTGTCTTTGACAATTCCTCCACAGAAGTACTTCAGGGCCCAATTTGTATCCAAGCTTTCACTTTTCCCTTCATCCTCTTACATCCCTCTCTCCCTTTCCTCTACCTTCTCCCAGATTTCAGCATGCCAACGATAGGCTTCTTCTTCCCTCCTTCTCAGTAGCCCTTACCCAAAATTTTTACTTTCCTTCCAATCTGTTGTCCCAAATGTCCACTGTTTGTAGCATCTACTCTTTTGTTCAATTGACTCTTACAATGATGTACTTATTCTTCCTCTGTGCAGGACAGATATAACAGACCATATGTCTCTTTCCACCAGGGTCATCTTGCCATCTGGACAATGGAAGCTTATGCCCCAGGGACAACATAGCCATAAGCCAATTTACATTGACACAGACTTTAGACATACAGTCTAAGTTCAGACACAGAACTGACTCTAGCTGACAATGCCACCAAATTCTGATTTCATCCACAAACGTGGGGCTTCCCATATCTCACAGACAGAGGCAAACACATGATTTAGGCTGCATGACTAATCCAATTGTTTATCTCTTTGCTGTATTCATTGATTTAAAAGGGGACCCAAAAACACTGCACCTATTGGTCAGCATTTCCTTTATGACTCTTCTTGGCATTCTACAGCCATTAACATTTTTTAGAGATTAAAGATCTGATTTCAATCATAAAAATCCAAATCAATCTTTCTGGACCCCCCCTCCAAAATAAATACAACATCAACAACAACAACAGTGTTTCAGAAGGAGTGCAGAACTAGCTTTCCATGACCTACTTTCTGTCTCTTGTCCAAAATATAGTTTCTGTTTTTTCTATTTTGTTATGACATTGGATATGGAAGAAATCTCTCAGTATTATCAGCAATCACCTCCTTTCACCAGCCTGCAGTGCTTCATTCAATATTATCCATAATATTATTTTTGAGCCCAGAAGAGGTAGGAGTGGACTTCCCTATCTGTAGTCGCTGTTTGCAAACCGCACTCTGCTTGCTAAAGATCTAGCATCCTGGTGGGAAGAATATGATGGTCCCTGTACCCTGATGATAAAATGCAGAGGACGCTTCTAGCACAGAGTTCCCACAGCCCTGCAGTCCTCGCAGGGGACGTGCTCCCTGTGCATCAAAAAACAGCTTTGTCCATAGGTCTTATACACACACACACACACACACACACACACACACACACACACAATTTCTTTTAATCAGCCTGGAGAGTTTTCCGAAGCTTTGCCAATTCTAATCTTAACAAGAACCCTCTTGGGGATCTTCTTTATGGTTAAATAATCCCTAGTATTTACTATAGTACCTGACACATAGTCAATGCTCAGTATTGATGCTTTTATTATCTAGCTATTTAAAGGAGACACAAGATCAACTCAGACATGTTCACGGAAAAACACCAGTCTTAAAAATCTGAAAAACTTTTAAAGTTTTTGTAAGACTTACTTTAACATTCCTTTATAAGAATTGATACAATGAATACAGGATTAATGACTTCCTTTTTCCCTAATGCTTGCTTTCCTGGAGACTTGACCTTCACATCTGAGACTAATATAAGTTTATTACAGTAGCTAAATAGATATGATAATAGTTATGAAGAGTCTAGGAAAGAAACATTCACTTCTCTAATGATCTTGTATGGAAACTTAATCAGTAAGCCCCAAAGCTATACTTCCATAATAAGACAGTCATTCTCCACTTATAGCTCTATTGTTATAAGAACTGATGACATCTCTGTCTTCTCAACTACTCAGAAAATAGGCCAACATTGGGTTGTTTTTGCGTCGCCACCACCTGGCACAATTCTATGCATGGTGGGCATTCGATGAAAACTTGTTAGAAGACTGACTTGGTATACAACAGGAAATCACATGTCAGTGTTTTTTAAAAGTCTAAGCCTTTAAGCACTTGTACTAAAGTGTTCTTTTCATAGATAGGTTGGAAGACTGAATTAAAAACCACTCAGAACCTTGTAGGAGAAGCCCTTGACCAATGACTGAGGCACTTAGGAGTATGTAAGCTTCTTCCTTGCCTTGAACATAGAATGGCTGAAGCTGCCCTCCAGGGGGTTTTCTGGAAATTATACCTTTTCTGTCTGCCTCTTTCCTTTCGTGCTTCTCCCACTCCCATACCGGTCTCTCCCTTAGTAAATTAGTACTGAGCCAGGGACAGAAGGAAGCTGGTTAAGACAAAGGGAGAGCTTCTGGATTAGGAGATCCCTGCAGAGACTGGCCCATAGCCTAGAAGCACCTCTCCCTCTGCCCTCAGTGAGCCCTAGTCCTCCCAAATCAGTCTCTTCCAAGTCTCACTACAAACCCTACCATTCTCAATCTCTACTTATTATCCAAAATAGCCCCACCACTTGCTGCTTCCTACACACATAATGCCACCCTTGACGTTTGACTTCTTTTCCTGCCAGTGCATTCTTTCCTACCAATGTGCGTTTCCAGGGTGGGCTGAGTCTCTTCCCCATTCCATCCTGAGAGGAGCGGAGGATGCCTCCTGGGTTGCACAGTGCCTACATGAGCAGACACCAGACAAATGAGGCGCATGTTCAGGAAAGGCAGAGGAGCTCCTGCTGTCAGAGGTATGACAAGGACCCCAAAAAGGGAAAAGGCACAAAGGGCAGGCTAACGGTACAAAACCAGGATGTGTGAAGAGGCGATTTCAAGTCTTACTTATTGAGAGAGACAAACCTACTTGGACAGATTCTAAGCTAAGTGGGGACCACCTTCCCAGCATGTCCCCATCCTCTTTCTGTACGGAATCTCTCCTGGTTGGTTTGGAAAGGTTCATGCTATGTGAAAGGCAGCACTGCGGCTGCCACATAATCACCTGACCAAGGGTAGCAATCATTTCTCCTGAGCAGCATGGACCCGATCTCCAGAAAGATGGTGGCCACACTAAAATGGTGTAGGAGGCCATTTGATCGATTCAGTTTTCCAAGGCTCTGCAAAGTCAATGTGGATAGAAACAGACTATGGTATCTACTCTTTCTAGAGTCACCTGAGGCAGTCACCCTAACCCTTCAGTCTGTTTCGTCTCCAGCAATAGAAAGCAAAGTCGTGTTGGAATCTGTTTTTTTCTGAACCGAATTCAATATTTATATCATTTGGCATTTTCTCCACTTTATATATGTAATGGTAATATTGATAGGGAAGGATAGCAGGTTGACTTATTGATCAATTTGCCTGCTCTGCCATGTCTCTTTAGAGAGTGAAATCTCCCATACCTTCTGATAGGATATCATGCCCCAGGACTCTGGCCCAGTTCATGTCAATTAGCCCAGAAGTGAATATCCAGGTCAAGCCAGGCCTAGTCAGAGAAATACAGGGAGACTCTGGAAGCGTCAGGAATGACGTCAGTCTCTGTTGGTAGTTGAACTGGAAAGTGATATAAAATTGAGGCTGGTGCAACCATGCTGGTTCAAAAGAAAACAAAAGGGAGCACGCTAGTGAGAGAGGGGACAAGCATGCAAAGAGGCAGAGACCAGTAAAATGCAGCCCCTGGGGGAGAGAGGAGCTATTCAGCTGGCCTAGTCCCTCTGGAGTCCTGGCTAACTAACATTCCTCAGTTGGGTTCCATGAAATATTTCATTTCCTTCTAACAAATTCCCCTCTTTGCTTAAGTGAGTTTGAATAGATTGAATTCCAGAAAAGAAAAAAAATTCTTATCTAAGGTAGGAACAGGAAGGTATTGGGCATCCATTCTGGTTTGTTTGAATTCCATAAACAACCAGTGATTTCTGACTTCTCAGCATTACACTATTATCCTTTCTTTGTAGATCAGGAAAAAAAGATCACCTACAATTAAAATATATAGTTTAGCCTCTTGTCAGTATAGGAAATATTCTTGGAACTGAATTCCTGATTTTCCAGACAATGCAATAGGGTCACAAAGACTCCCAGAATCAACCTATCTAGTCATCAACATGGAACCTAAATCACTGCAGAGAGGGAGGGACTAGAGAAATTAAAAAAAAAAGGCTTATCTCCTTTTGAGTTAGCCTCAATTTCAGAACAAACTTAGCAGTGCCAAGAATAACTGATTATTCTCCCTGTGATGAAATGTACTTTCCAGCAATACTGAGTCCTTCCCACCAGTACTAGGTTACGATGTCTATGTGGCTCAGCTTTCCTCATGCCAACATGAGGGCTGGCCTAATGATTCAAGTGCCAATGTGAGCTCTCAGTCCTCAGTTTCTCTTCCAGAAGTGAGAGCCTGACCACCCTGATAAACATGAGCACTCCTACTGCCAAGGATCTCTCCCCAGGAGCCAGCCAGACGATGCCATCCGAGCTATGACGCTCTCTTTCTGGAATCCCATGCAGCTTTTCACACATATATTTGAGTTGTTTGCCAGCCTTTGACAATCTCCAAGTTTCCCACAGATTAATGAAAAATCCAGCTGTTTCCAACTATTTGGAACAGAGCAATATGTGATCAAATGAGGATAGAAGGGAATCTTTATCCAATTTCTGTAACAGTCAAAGAGATTTGGAACATATTGGGAAGGAAAATTGCAAGCTTGATTGTTCAAAGATTTAAAAAGAAAGAAAGCTTTGTATTAAACTTCTGAGAATGCCTTTTATTTACTAAACAGAGAGCTAAAAAGCTATCCTTTGATTAACAGGGTATGAATTCATTCTACCTTCCTGGGAGGAATTTCAGTGAAAAGTGAGCAGTTATGGCTTGTGTGAAGGGCACCACCTTCACATTCTGACATTCTGACACAGCCACATTCTGACAGTGATCTGAGTGATCTGAGCTGGGCCGCAGCTAAACTCCGTAGGTTGTGTAGGTCCCCCAAACTGTCATCACTGAGGGGTCACTTTGCTGGTATGTTTGCTGGTATGATTCTTTCAGAATCTTTTCAAAAATAGTACTCAAACAGCAAAAGCAAATAAACAGCCCCACTCCCTACCCTTAAACAAAATTAACTTAAAGTGGATCCAAAGCACAAAATTTAAAGTCAGTAAGATTCTAGAAGTTTGCTAGGATACCAAAAGTTGATAAATCAAAATTTACCACAAGTTCATCAAAATTAAGGACTTCTGCTCTTTGAAAGACACTGTTAAGAGAATTAAAAAGATAAGACAGACTGGGAGAAAATGTTTGCAAAGCACATATCTAACAAAGGACTTGGCTCCAGAAAACATAAAGAACTTTCAAAGTTCGAAAGTGGAAAACAAACTATTTTTAATTGGCAAAAGTTTTGAACACATTTCATCCAAGTAGATATACAGATGGCAAATAATCACATAAAAAGTCCTCAATATCATTAGTAAAATACATATTAAAGCCAAAGTAAGATCCCACCAGACATCTATTACAAATGCTAAAATTTTAAAAATCGACAATAACCATTGTTCACCATTATACAGAGGAACTGGAACTCTGATACACTTCTTATTGGCATGTCAGATGCTACATGAAAAAGCCACTTTGAAAAAAACAGTTTTTCAGTTTCTTATAAATTTAAAAAGATGCTTGTAATGTGACTCAGTAATCCCCTCCTAGGTATTTACTCAAGGTAATAAATACTTATTTCACACAAAAACCTATATACAAATATTTAGCAGTTTTATTCATAACAGTCAACAACTGGAAACAACCTAAATGAATCTGCACTAGGGAACTGATAAACAGTGGTATAACCATGGAATATTACAGAGCAATATAAAGGAACAAAGTAGTAATTCACAGGACATGAATGAATCTCAACTGTATTCTGCCAAGTAAAAGAAACCATGTTCAAAAGGCTAGTTGATTCCATTTATATGTAGTTGCAAAGGCAAACAATAAGGACAGAAAATAGCTCTGCAGTTGCCAAGGACTGAGGATGGTAGGAGGGGTTGACTATCAAAGCAGGGGAAGGAATTGGGGGGGGGGGGGCTCCAATGGAAACTTTCTATTTTTTTTTTTAAAGATTTTTTATTTATACATACAAGTTGGGGTACAGGCCAGAGGCGTGGGGCGGCGAGAGGGTTCACCAGAGACAGAGTGGGGAGCAGAACAGGCAGATCAGAAATACACTGCTGAGGGGAGCAGCGGGCAAGGCAGGAGAGGTCTGCCGCACCATGTGGGATTCTCCCCGGCCGGGTGTCGAACTCGCGTCGCCGCTGCCTACAGCTCCACAGCGCAGCGCTCAACCGCTGCGCCACCGGGGAGGCCCTCTAATTGCTTTCTAAATAACCCAGTGGGAGTTAGGGCCTATTCAGTCCATAACAGGACATATATGTATGTATACATATGTAAGTACCCATATATTTACAGAAAAAGAAAGTGTATGTGTGCATTTTCTTTTGAGAAGGAGATTTATTTAAGGAAGCATCTCACACAACTGGGAGGTTTAGTTAATATAAAACATGGTAGAGGTTGCCTGCAGCCTAGAGACTCAGGAAGAGCTGCAGTTCCAGCCCAAAGGGAACTGCTAGAAAACCAGGGAGAACCAAAGCCACATATACCTTAAAATCAAAGTATTTGATTAATATTAAATAAAAATTAAATTATTCCATTGGACTAGCCACATTTCAAGAGCTCAGCAGACACACTTGGTCAGTGACTACATACTGCACAGCTCCGAGAACACTGTCATCACAGGAAGTCTACGGGGCTTGCTCCTCCAGAGAGTCCCTGCCTGCTCTCGCAGCTTGGATATCCCATGCATGTCTCTGTTAACATATTCTTTGTGTCTTGAGGAGGAATGATGAGAAAACATGTGAACATAAGCCCAACCAATCTCCCTCTGGCCAAACCCTTTAGCACATGATGGAGAACAGGGTCCCTCACCCTCCGGTGCCTGCTCCTGCCTCACAGAGGCAGAGTTACTGCTTGCTCCCTGGGTCTCCTTAGGCCAATGGTGCAATTGACATTTGGCTCCATTCAAACTATAAACATCTATCTAACAAGGTCCAGATGCACAAGCAGTAGATTTAAAGTCCTGTCAATATGGACACTAGGGCTGAAATGAAACACTTGGCATTCGATTTGACTAAAATGGTAAATTCACAATTTATGGGTTCAATAAAATGTGAATACTAACAGCTAGTTTTTAGATTGAAGCCACCACATGTGTGTATGTGTTTGTGTTTAAGTGTGTAAATACAGTTTCTCAAGACAAAGTTAGTAGCAGAAAAATAAATTGGTTTTCCAAATAGAACTTGGGTAAAATTCATTTTTGATGAGGCCAAAATGTTACTCATGATAAATGTATTGTCACAACAAGCCCTTCCCGAGCCGAGTGGTAAAATAAAATTGCTAATAAACTACCATGGCTATGAAGAGTGAAGACACAGATGGACTCAGAAGAAATTGGAGTTGTCAGAAAATAGGAACCTTCCCATAGCTTGTGACATTATCCCAGTGTTTTCTTCTGGAAAGGCTGACTGAAATGCATCAAGCTGCACATGATTAAATGTAATGTGAACTGAAAGATGGCAAGCTTTGCAGCTGGAGAGAGGGTTTGCATCCCCAAACAACAGAAATCATAAAATATAATTTTACTCTCTAACATCAATTTCCTCTCATCTCTCCCCATTTAAAATGGAAAATGTAAAGGTAGAATGGACTTAGTTTTCCCTCTTTCTCCCATTTAAAAAAAAAAAGCCTAGGCATTGTATATAAAAACAGAAGACTTCCTGGTGGCACAAGGGGTTAAGTCTCAGCCTATGAAGATATCCACAGCCACTGAAGCACAAGTTCAATCCCCAGCCAGGGAGCTTCCCACATGGTGCAACAGACCTCTCCTGTCTCACCTGCTGCTCCCCTCAGCAGTGTACTTCAGTCAATCCGCCTGTTCTGCTCCCCACTCTATCTCTAGTGAATCCTCTCACCCCCCACACCTCTGACCTACACCCTAGTTCTTGTATGCATAAATAAATAAATCTTAAAAAAAACAAAAAAGACGACTCTAAAAGGTGGAAAGAAACAGAACTTTTAGGGAGCTCAAAACCCAAGAAGGGAAAATGATTATAGGTTTTCTGGGTTGTCTCCTTGCCTCCTATATCCCTAGCTTAGCTGAAGAAGCAAGCAACAAGCAACACAGAAACACCAAGTAATACAGGTCAAAAACAACGTCAAAAGCTTGTTCTCTTTAGCAAAGCACTAGGAAAAAGGCAGCCCAGCAAGACAGAAACTTTGAACACTAACTACCCTAATCTAGCCAACACCATAGAAAAAATTATGGCCCTAACCCTACCCATGCCAACAAAGAATGAGAGTCTAAACGCTCACCCTCTGACGGTTGTAATGAGATGTCAAGCAAGGACCCAGGACTTTCCTCCCTGCTGATTGGTAACAAGTCCCACCCCTTCCTCCTGGATAGAGGCCTATGGAAAGCATGGACTTCTATTCCCACCCAGTAGTAATGAGGCATCCTCCCGCTACTGAAAGAGTGGTGGCACAGACCTAGTAGAGATTCAGGATGTTCATCATCACCATTACACAAGTGAGAACAAAGCACCTCCCCACCCATCTGTCAGTAAAGACCAAGTGGAGAGTAGTCACAAGGCATTCCTACTACCCTTCCCAGCCAAGGAGGTATCAGTGAAGGCCAGGCAGGGTATTGGGGTTTCCAGGCCTGCTTAGTAGTTACAGAGTGTCAACGGAATCACAATAAGGAAACTGGACTTTTACCTGCTAATAATTAGATGCTTTTCCCTTCCCCCCTGCTGGAATGTTGACAGAGGAAGCCAATTAAAACAGAAGGTTTAAATAAGATTCAGAACTCTTAATATACAGATTTCAATCAAAAACCACTCATCACATGAAGAAGCAGGAAGATATCAAACCAAATGAAAAAAGATAATCAACAGATGCCAACACTGAGATGACAGATGTCTGAACTATCTGACAAAGATTTTAAAGGAGCCATTGTAAACTGCTTCAATGAACCATTACAAATATGCTTAAAAGAAATGAAAAAATGGAAAATCTCAACAAAGAAATAGACTCATTAAAGATATAGAAGATAGTAAAAAGAACCAAAAGGAAATTTTAGAACTGAAAAATACAATAGTGGAAATAAAAAACTCAGTGAGTGAACGAAACAGAAAGGAAGAGACAGAGGGATAAATTGGTGAACTGGAAGATGGGGCAAAAGAAATGACCCAAATCTGAAAAAAAAGAAAATAGATTGCAGGAAAAAAAAAAAAAAACCCAGGGGAGCTATGTAACTACAACAAAAGATCAAACATTCGCATTACCAGAGTCTCATATGGAAAAAGGAAAGTGGATAGGACTTCCTTGAGAGAAAATAATGGTTGAAAACCTCTCAGATTTAGCAAAAGACATAAACATACAGATTCCACAAGCTGAGAAAAGTCCAAGTTGGATAAAGCAGAAATCTATAAGACACCTCATCTAAGACACCATAGCCAAATTTCTGAAGACCAAATACAGAGAAAAAAAAAAATTGAAAGCCGGGAGGTTTTGATATGCTGAGTGTAACACCTTGTCTATTAGGACAACAGTTTGAATTACAGCAGATTCCCATCAGAAACCATGCAGTCCAGAAGGAAGTGACACAACATTTTCCCAAGTGCTAACAGGAAAGAACTGTTAGCCCCAAATCCTATATCCAGTGAAAAGATTTTTCAAGAATGAGGGGGAAATTAAGACATTCAAGAAATAGGGAAAACTAAGTAAGAAAATATGTAAGTAAAATAAAGTAAGTTAAAAAGAACTTTGTGGCCACCAGAGCTACATACAGAAGAGTAGATAAAGGGAATACTCTAAACATAAAGGAAATAACAAAAGAAGAAAATACACAGTAAGTAAAAATATGTATAAATACAGCAGGCTTTTTTTTTTTTTGCTTCTAAAATTACATTTGGTGATTGAAGAGAAAAAATATATAACTGTTCAATATGATCCTACATGTATGGAGATAAAATACTTAAGACAATGGAGGAAGATAAAGAAACAGAAAGGAAGGTAAGGGTTCTATACTTCACTTGAACTGGTAAAATGGTAATAGCAGTAGACTGAGATAGTTATGTAATGTAATCCATAGGGCAGCCACAAAAAAAGCTATAGAGATAAGCTCAAAACCACCACAAAGAGCAACTACAAAAAACCTGTAGTTAATATTATACTTCCAAGTGCAAGACAACATGCTTTCCCCTAAGATGGGGAACAAAGCAAGGATATCTGCTCCCTCCACTCTTATTTAATAAGTGCTGAAAGTTCTAGCCTGCGCAATGAAGCAAGAAAAGAAAAAGCAAGCAACTGGAAAGGGAGAAATAAAACTGTTCCTACTTTCAGATACCATGGCTATTTATATAGAAATTGCAAAAAAATCTACAAAAATATTCCTAGAACTAAGTGGCAGGATACAAAATCAATGTATGAAAATCAACCAAATATGTACTAAATAAGACCATGTGGACACTGAAATTAGAAATACTGTACCATTTACAAATATTCAAAAATTAAGTATTTAGGGATAAACATAACAAAACATGTCCATGCTGAAAACTGTAAAACAAAAAGAAAGTACATCTAAATAAACAGAGCTACGTCATGTTCATGGGTTGAAGGTTCAAGAAAGTAGTCAGTTCTCTCCAAGTTGACATACAGATTTAACATAAGTTTTTAAACATTCCAATATTTTTTGTAGATATAGATAAGATTATCCCCAAAATCTACCTACATGGAAAGGCAAAGGAACAGGAATGGTAAAGCAATTTTGAGAAAGAATAAAGAATAAATAAAATCATTCCACCTATTTTTACAATACTTTATATAACTACAAAATCAAAACTGTGTGGTATTACTGGAAAAATAAATACCAAGATAAATAGAACAGAAAAGAGAATCCAGAAATGGACTCACACAAATGTGTTCAGTTGATTTTTTGACGACCATGCAAAAGCAAGTCTGTTGGGAAAGGATAGCCTTTTCAGCAAACAGTGCTAAAGTACTTGGCATAGGCAAAAGTATGGACCTTGCCCTAAGTTTCACACTTCCACAAAAATTAACTCAAAAGGTATCATGTAGTTCAATATAAAACTATAAGCCTTTTAAAAAATAGAAGAAAAATTGTCAGGATCTAAAGCAAGGAAAATAGGTCTTGGATTTGAAGCTAAGAATGTAATCCATAAGGGAAAAATTGATAAATAGGACTTTATCCAGATTAAACTTTTCTCTATGACAGATCTGGTGAATAGGATTTAAAAGACATACTATAGGGTGGGAGAAAATACATGCAAGCTACATCTTCAACAAATAACTAGTACTATAATATGTAAAGGACTCTGAAAACGCAACACTAAAAAAAAAAAAAGCAAAGAATCCAAATGGAAAATGGCCATAAATAAATAAGCACACGGTTCACCCAGAAAACCCAGAAGGATAGACAGATCACAAATAGGGACATGAAAATATATTCATTACCCTAAGATCACTTATCATTACCCTTTATAGAGTAGTGCAAATTGAAAAATATGAACAGTGCAGCTTCTAGGGTAAATAATCTTATAAATTACAACCAAATAAGGTTTTGGATCCCCATCTCACCCTCCAAGCCACTTATTTATTAAATTACAGTATTTACTGATATAAAATGGCACTATCTACAAGAGAGTAGTAAAATCATTCTCACTGAAACAGTTCTGTTTTGTAGACAAAAGACAGAAGAGGAAGACCTAAGAATCAACAACTGCACTTTTCTCAATAGCTCATTCAATTCAGTACTTATAATTCCTCAGCCATAACAAGAGATTAATTCATTGATTCAAAAGCATTTATTATATGCCTGCCCTGTGCCTAGGTTTACATTTGTTTCATTTAACAATTCAAACCCTTTGATAACAAGGAAGTTTGACAATCACTAAATAACCCCATCAGCCTCAGCGCTAACATTTATTACTCCAGGTCCCACTCCCTCTGTCATCTCAGAACAAATGATTATGAATAGAATAGTGCCTTGTGATCAGAGCAAAACAGCACCATTATGTTATGGTTAACAAAAACCTGTTCCTTTAAATCAGTATTATTGAGGTAGTTAGTACTGCGCAAAGCCTAAGAGGGACACAGATGGTTACTGGGCAATGAGAAGGTAAGAATTACTTGGAAATTACCATTCTTTTCTTCACTTGCCTCCTGCTGCCGGGAACCAATGTGGGTGCAGTACATGGGAAAAAAGAAAAAAATGATGGCCCACGAAAATTGTTTTTCCATGGTTCTGGCAACTGTATGGAAGACCTAGAGATGGAGAATAATGTTCTCTAAAAGAGCATGTGCTTTCTCCAGAATTCATTTAACAAAATGACTTCTTCAAAGTCACTGCATATGAGACATGGAACTCACTTCATATTGTTCAAGCCAGAATCCCATCCTAACCACCCCCAAATCCAAACTTCTTCGTGGGGGGAGGAGGGGTGACATTGGTGTCACATCATATGAAGAGAAATGTTTATAAACTAACTTCAAAGACTCCTTACAAGATATAGCAGCCCTTATTCAACACAGCTTTCAGATTAATTAAGTGTAAATAAATACTAAAATGGCTATTAAATTTCCATTCAAATTCATACACATGGGTTTAATACTAATAATTAAAGAAGGAAAACTGGCAAGCCACATGCAGAATGTTGCCAAACCCAAATGCCTGAAATATAAGTCAGACTTTCTGGAAACATAGAACACTACTGGGTCTGCTCATCCCTAGTGACAAGAAACTGAGAAATTGAAACTAATTCCATTTAAATGTACTCTCTGCTTCCCACAGATGCTACAGTTCATTCCTGCCAAGGAGCCCAGTAGGCGGCTCCTTAGTGCCAAGAACAAAGCATGGGTCTCCACATGCCTTCATTCTGTCAGGGCTCCACACTCAGATGCCACCAGGGCAGATTTTCTCCCCTCCACTTACAACCAGGCGACATGATCGGGCAGAAGTCTGACTGACTTTTGATTCTTATTTTCTTACCCTTAGTTCTTAAAAGTTATATCATTCCATACCTTGAGGTCAAAGTGATTACCACGAAGTCTCTAGAATGCTATCTAGTTTTTACCTGTCCTGACATGGAGTCCCTCTGGTGACATTACAAGACTGAATATAATAATTACGTAATAAGACGGATGCCCCATAACTGCTATTAAGTCAATATACCAGGGCTGGGAAGAGGGGTGCTGCAGATGTGCCCACATCAGGTGAGAATGAAGGGGTATTGCCATTTCCAGATGAAGAGGCCATAACTCAAGTCAGTGGCCAGTGAGGTGTCAGAGATTCTCTGTCCATGATATCACAGGTAAGGTAGGACGGAGGTATTCGGAAGACACCAAAGCTGGCAGGTGACCCTATGCACACCCAGTGCTCTCAGCACAGAACTTACACAAGCTCTAAAGACCCCATTCTCTCCTGGAACTCTGTACCCACATTCACACTGCTAAGCCTGCATCTCAGCATTATCATGGATTTGCATATTGTTTAAACTCTTAGACTAAATGGATCAGTGTATTTACGTGAAGAACTTAGAATCTCCTGAACATTTAACTGTTTTCCACCATAGAGATCCTAAATACTGCCATGGCTATAAAAGCCATCCCTGAGTCTGCCAAAATGTTTTGAGAAGTCAGCGTCCTTGAGTAGCTGAGATTCTGTTGCCTTTTATACAGACAGAACAAGAGAAATAACTATGGGAAGTTCTGAAGAATGTGTACAGTCCCTCTTTCATTAGTTAAAAGATACTGTGTAGTCCTTAAATTTAAATCTGCGCAAAGAAACTGAGATGCCACTGTGCAGCTGCTGTAATTCATGCATCACTCATTAGAATACAAGACTATAACTTATTAAAGAAAAGGGCTCTTGCTTCATGTTAACTGATAAAATAGATCCCTTAAAGTCATTTGAATGAGGAACACTCTACCCTATCAAAATCCAAGGCAAATGATTTTATGGATATCAAAAACAGATTTATTTGTATAACTTACAAAAATATTTTTAATTGCCCATCACTGTTGCATACTTTGGAAATATTTTATTGAAACTAGAATGCCAAATATTGAAAAACAACCAAATCTACAGTTACTATAAAAGGCTCAAACAAAAAACAAAACAGCAAGGCTCATGAGAAATTAAACTCTACTTAATATTTTCAGCCCATTAATCTATTTCTATGACAAAGTAATAGGGCTAGTCGATTGAAGAAAAGCAAAAGGCATAATATATCTTGATTTAAGAAAGGAATTTTGATTTAGTCTTATGTAACAGTGTCCAGCTAATTAGAAAATTATTCAGAGCACAAATCTACACAGCTACTTGGAGGATTAGACTTCAGAAGTAGCTCGGAACAGGAGACTGTCAGCAAAGGTGTTTTAAAATCTAATCTACTGCATGAACATTTTGTATGATGCCACTTTTACTAGTTTTGAGAAAACCACTTCCCCTCCCCCAATCAATAGGGACAGTAAACAGAGGGACCCCACGATGATGAAACACACCTCTCCTTAAGAGATTAGCAGAGAAACACCAGAGAGGAGGAGGAGGAGGAGCAATTGGGGGCAAGAAGGAGAGGGTAGAGGGGAAGGAAAGAAAAGGCAAGCAAGCAAGGAATTACTGAGATGGGAAATAAATGAGCAAGGATGAAAAGGGTCTTCGGGTCATAGTGAACTATCCGGGAAATATAAGTCAGTGTTATACCAAGAAGGAAATCTTAAAAGTGCCATTTTTAATGACCTTACTTGGCAAAAAGAAACATTGATAATTCCGTCAGTTTTTAAGCATCATTTTAGAAATTATATCGACCAGTGAAATCCCAAAATGTAGAAATTACTAGTTTTGTCATCCCTTTGTCCTAAGAATCCAGATCCATCCAATCTGAAAGTGTCCTTGCAACTCAGACAAAAATTCGTCAGTCTCCAAATGTTCTGGCTAATCCAAGGTTTACTCAGGGCCAGGCGGCCCACCTGCCTGATGTTCTTACCTGAATCAAAAAGGTACAGTGTGACACAGGCACATTCTGGGTGTATGAGAGGCCAGGCTCTCACACACAACTAGGATAGAGGACATTAACTCACAGCCCCGTGTCAGAAACCAACAAATTAAAAGGAGAGGCCAGGCCCGAAGAGGAAACGGCGGGAAATGATTTTTTAGAATTAAGTTTCTTGTTTTTAGAGAAGTGTGGTAAAATATTTCCTGGATCAATTTTTTTTTTTTTGGCCTCCTTTGATGAAGCCAAATTAATTGAAACCAACTGTTAGAACTGCCAGTTTTGAGCACTAATGTCACACAGTCTGAAAGAGTCACCCTGTAGGCTTTTTGGTTCAAACATTTACAACCCCTTTGATAATTAAGATTTCCTACAATAATTAAATTCACTAGGAATTATATCTTCGTCAGTCCTCAGCTAACGTCTGTCTCCCCAAGGAAGCTGTCTCCACTTCCAGAACCTGAGTTCACACCAGGCAGTGAAGGAACATGCTAACCAGGAGCTAGGGTCTCACTCAGACAGCACATTCCAAGGAAAAATGTTAGCACACCATTGTTTCTTCAACACAACAGGAGCAAAGAGCTTGTCAGAATGGGAGATAAAGGAAAGAGATTTAGGTGACTTAGTTCATATTTAGGCAGACTCAACTAATTAATTAATTAGCAAATTAATTAAAGCTGGATCCCCATAATACATGCATGTGTGGAAGACACAGACACACATGCTTTGAATTCTCTTTTCCCTTATAAAAACCCTCTGCTCCCAGAACACATTATCCGCACGTATAGCTGTCAATCATCCCCACTAACCTTTGGGGCTAGCAGGCTGTGTGACGTGCTACTATGCTGGATCATCCAGGACCAGGCACCACAAGGGAGTAAAGAGTACTGGAAAAGGGGACTCTACCACCAACTCCGTTACGCAGTACCGGTGTGACCTCAAGCCAGTCATTGCCCCCTCTGGGCCTTGGTGTTCTTGACCGTAACAAAACAGAAGCAGAATATTGGCGCTGCTCATTTTTCTTACAGCCTTAACATTCAGCGCTCCGTGCAACTACAAATGACTTAATAGCCACCAGCAGCTAAAGAGAGTGTGCACATCCCAGGCACAGGGTCAGCAGAATCTGTGGCTGACCATAGCCAAACTTAGACTTTAATGTGGGGTTCTTTTTACAGTTAGTTTTGGAGTATACTCAAACATCAAAAAAGAAGTTGAATTCCAATCCCTAAGTCAGTCCAGCAATCTATTTCCAGGAGCAAAAGAGAGACATGCACGTGTTGGGAAAAGCAAGGAGAAGGGCGGCCGCTGCGCCCAGCTGTAAGCTGCATGGGAGTCCTGAGGACAGGGAGCTCTGGTCTCGGGCTCAGGGAAGCTGGTCCATTACCCAGCTTGTCGCTGCAGATCAGACAAGGTGCCCAGCATCCCCCAAGCTCACCGCCCTTCAAGGCAAGGTACACAAGTCTTAAGCTACACACCCCTGCCCACATGCCAGGAAAATCAAGTCGTTCTCCCAGACCAAGTAGAAACAGCAGCATTTATCAGAATGCTGACGAGTTTTCACAAACAGAGATTTGCCTGCTGAATGGAAGAAAGCAGTTCTTTGAATAATATGGCACAGCTTGAGGGGTCTACCCAGGGTGAATGGGAATTGAAATAATCAAAATCAAGGGTAATAATGTGCTCAAGAAGCAGTTCTGAAATGCAGATTACCCACTCAGTAGTCAACTCACTAATGACATTAGATAACACGAAATACAAACAAGAGGAAAAACAATCTAAGCCAATTACACTGATTATGCTTCTGACATCAAAAGGTATGGCAGATGAAGCAAAATTTCCATATATTAATATTTAAGCCAGTATAGAATAGAAAGTAATGCACATAATGAAGACCCACTAGATTTGAGTACACATAGCTAAAATCTCTAATCAAGCAAAAAACAATTTTCTAAATGATAATTAGCAGTAATCATGTTTTCTAAGTGTGGGGTATTATGAAGTACAAACTGCAGTATTTAAAAAAAAAAAAAAGATGCAAAAACCAAAATTCTATTTCCCAGATACAGCACACCAATATAATAAGCAAAGCAATTTCAGAGTAACCATCTTCAAATCTTATCAATAGATAAACCTGCAAAAAATGTTACATATGTGATTAATATAACCAGAAAATAGATATTTACCAAAGAATGATAATATTGTTGTGGTAGTATGTTCTACACCAGAGAAAGAAAGCAAAGGAAGAGAAGCAACAGAAATGGGAAGAAGGAACTAGAAATCTACACCTCCTAAAATATTTTGTTGAAATGATACAAAACTCTGTCCAGGTGTTTAGCTGATTCCTCTTTTCATTTTTCAACTTGCAAATAATCATTCACACAGGGCAAGTAGAAATCCTGCCAAGTGAGCAGTTAAGAATGTGTGTCATTGTCACAAACTTCTGTCATTCCATTGGGCTATGAGCTCCATGAAGTCAAAAGTTTGATTTTGCTCACCCTGGTATCATTAGTATCAATTATGGCCTGCACATGAGTAGTTCAACAAATACTTATTGAATAAATCCATGAGTGAATGGGGGAAAAAATGGAAAAATGAATGAATGATGAATAATGGAAAAAAGAAGAAAGTGTGTCATTTGTTTTACTGCCTGTGTTTGAGTAGAGTTGAGTAAATGAGGGAGGAGTGTGTAATTAAAGGAACAGCACATTCACAATCTCACACACACACACACACACACACACACACACACACCCCATCTAGAAAGTATCGACAATTCCTGGTATGCATGATGCCTTTTAAAAACAAAACCAAGTTAGGGGCCTCCCTGGTGGCGCAACCAGGTTAGGTCGCAGCACTATGAAGCTATCCAGAGCCACTGTAGCACGAGTTCAATCCCCAGCCACGGAGCTTCCCACATGGCACAGCAGATCGCTCCTGCCTTGCCCACTGCTCCCCTCAGCAGTGTACTTCACGGTAGACCTGCCTGTTCTGCCCCCACTCTGTCTCTGGTGAATCCTCTCACCCCTGCACCTCTAGCCTATGCCCCAGCTTGTATAAATTAAAAAAAAAAAAATCTTAAAAAAAAAAGAAAACAAAAACAAAACCAAGTTAACCCAGACAATACCCCTGAAGATACAGTGATTCTTTTGTGTGACACATATCTCAGTAGTCCTTTCAGCTCTTTGGTAATATGAAAAATGCTATTATCTGCAGGAAGAACCATGGTACAGGACAGAAAAGTGACTTTCCTAAAATCCCAAGGCTGTCCCTAGGACCACCAAGAACAATGTTTTTACTCACTTCCTTGAGGAGACACTTCAAAAGAACTGAAATTCGAACCCAACACAGGAATGAGTACTAATTGAGAAAACCAGCTCTGTTATGAGACAAATATTTGATTCCTATGGTTCCAAAGACTTAAAATCTGAATTATCACATCAGTGAAGTTCCTGATGATTTTATTTTCTTTGCAGTCACACAAATCCCCCCCTCCAAAAATTGAGAGAGAGACAGAGAGAGAGAGAGAGAGAGAGACAGAGAGAGACAGAGAGACAGAGAGACAGAGAGGGAGAGAGAGAGAGAGAGAGAGAGAGAGAGAGGAAGCATGCGTGCAAGGGAGCTTTATTTTACAGATTTGAAAATGAGCCTTCCCCTGGCCACCCCCCACCCCCACCCCCAGGACCAATAGCTAATAAGTGACTCCTATAACTCCAGGAGCCACATTTATACAACATTACCCTGCCTTTAAAAGAATGCTATTCCTAAATATAAGCACCAAATTATAATAAAGCTCCATATTTGTGAAATAATGAAGCCAAAAACAGGGGGAAATTATATGCATTAATGTTTTGTAGCAATGAATCACAATATTTATTAAAAATAGGTCCTTACTAATGGTGAATTATAGCAATTTGCCTTATAACATTGCACCAGAAAGATAATGTAATAAACTTTTATTTTAATACACTGATGAAAAAAAGGTAGTATTTGTGGGTAAAGAAAGGTCACAGGGAAATTAAAACCTGAAGACCTGATTCATGCATTAAAAAGGAGAGGAAGTAAGTAATTAGAAAAGTTCAAATAAGATAATGGTAGATGATTTTTCCACCTATTTAATTAGAAAACTCTGCAGACCAGGATACTTGTTTTGAGGTTGCACAAGAATACAAATGAGCACATCAAATTACTGCAATGTCAATCCAAGAGCATACCAAGAGTATTACCATTTTTTTTTTTCAGGGAGTGAACTGCTTTCTAAATACAATGACATACCACTTATTAATATTTAGATGTCGTACACCCTCAGCTTTCCAGGGAAACTGTGAAAGGAAATCAGGGCATGAGTAGAAGCTAGAATAGCTGATATGACAGAAGGAGTCCTGTGCTCAACAAGCTCGCAGTTACAAAGAAAGGGGCCATTTCACTAGCCTGATTGGGGATGGTTAAAAGAAAAACCAGCACTGAAATAAGAAGAGGAGAGCGCAAACCAAATACATAAAAGTAATATACCCACATCAGCTTTCTCCGAGTACACATCAATACACATATGATTAATACAATAGTTCCATTAGAATACTTTTACCCAAATCCTTAACACTTTGTGTGCCAGTGCCCTTTAAATTTACCAGCCCTTGGGGCCGGCCATTTTCTGTGCCACCGCATGAATGGTATAGGCATTCAATAAAATATACACAACTCCTGAACTACTGGATATTAAAAAAATTGTAATAGCTCTCATAAAACACCTTACACTTTCACCAAAACAATGTGTAAAGCTTCTAGACTAAGTACAATCAAAGAAGTAGCTCCTAATAGTTCCAAATAAATCCACCATGGTGTGAAAAACCGGACACTAGATGAACACGTATTAATACCTGAGCGGCCACCTGATACTGGTGACAAAAACACGTACTAATACGTGAGTGAACCACAAAGTGTTAATAAGTAATCTTTTAAAATTAAAATAGAATCTCATTGAATAATAAGATTAGGAAACACCATATATGTCCTCTTGGAGGGTCTCTTCATTGTAACAAAATCCTAAAACAGAGAAACAATGTTGTTGCATAGTCAGTTGTTATGGATTGAATTGTGTTATGGATTTCATATGTTGAAGCCTTAAACCCCAATGTGACTGTATCTGGAGACAGAGCTTTAAGAAAGTAATTGAGGTTAAATGAGTTCATAGGGTGGGTCCCTAATCCAATCGGATTAGTGTCCTCATAAGAAGAGCAAGAGAAACTAGGTGTACCCACCCACGGAGAAGAGGCCATGTGAGGACCAAGTGAGGGAATGACCATCTGCAAGTCAGAAAGAAGTGTTACAGGGCACCCCCAAAAGGAAATAGGGTGGCCTGGGAGTAAGTCCTCACCCACACACTTAAAAAAAACTTAGAACAAGACTCAAGTGCGGACACAAAGAAAGGTTAATAAAAGGGTTTATTTACAAAGGAAAAGAAAAGAGGAGGAACCGAAGGGTAAGGGAGATAAAGAAAAAAAGATTAATTGGTCAATGCATCCTAACAGTAATACTGTCTGAGTTGGGACCCCAAGAACACACAGAAGGCAGGCAAAACCATCAATACTAACTCCATATTAGTCAGCCCCTTTCTATTTTCTTCACAGCATTTAAAGCTTTTCAAAATAATCCTATTTCTCTACTAGTGAAGGATAGGCCTCCCTAAGACATATCGCATTGGCATATGGGTTACTGTAAGCTAAGGTCAACTGATGTCTTGCAAAGCTCAAGAGAAACCTTTGTCACTCCCTTTACTACCTAGAAGGATAAAAATTGTATTTATTATTCAGAATTAGTGTTTTTAGCAAAAATAATCTATCCGAGAAAACTTTTTATGTGGGAGGGCAAACATCTAATTACAGAGCATCTGGTCTTTGTCATGAGTCACCCTCTGCTAGTCATGTGAGTCCCCTTCCTCTTGAAGCTCCATCCCCTATCTCACCCCCAGCCCCATCTCTTATCCCATTCCTAAGCTCAGGAGTTATACCCTCACTTCTCCCCCATTGGTTTTAGAACTAGATTCATCTAGATTACCCATACCTATGATTAAAACTGGTCCTTTCTCCTACTAAGCTGTCTTTACATTGATTGGAGTGCTCTACCACACAAAGAAGAATCCAGAGAAACCAGGGGAATTTTCTACTCATCCCTACACTAGTTTGCTTATCTGATTTGCCAAAAAAAAAAAAAAAAAAAAGGTGGTTCCAGGAGTGTGCTCCAGATCAGACAGCTGAAGTTATCTTGGTATATCTTGGTATCCACTGATCTTGGGCAAATTGTTAGACTCTGGGAGCCTCTTTTCTTGTGTAAAAAATGGGGATAATACCTATACTGATTGCTATTGTGAGCTATCCAGATAGCCCCAATTGAGCAGGAAGCATCCACCTATAAGCTGTTAGGAAAATTGAAGGCTGAGGACTCTCACCTGCCAAGGGATGGGCTTTCCCAAGGTCACACACCTTAATGGAAGCGTCTGACACCCACTAACCAGAAAAGGGTACAGGGGATGTAAAAGCTCAGTTCCTTTCAAGATGTATCAACTCTGTCCAGCTACCAGTGGGATCTGCAAAGACCTTTGCTACAGCAACACAGCAATGGAACTCCTCCCTTTCTGTCTATTCCCCCAACCCCATCATCCTCACTCCCCATGGCACTGTACTCAAAAGCATTCCCCCATTAACTTCCTACATACACTGCTCTGCCTCAACCTAAGACTCTACTCCACAGTCCGGTGGGGGTTAAAGTGATACAGGGCAATAAGGGGGCACTAAAACTGACCAAGAACACTGCCCAAATAGCTTACTGGTCACTGTTCTTCACCAAAAGCACAACTGCAAGACTACTCAGGTTAAGAGAACAACTATGGGATTTATTTAACAAACCAGGGAAAACAAAGAGTCACTGAGGCCACAAATGGCCATTTACCTCACCTGAGGCAGTGTCCAGTGTTTTAAATTCCTAAACACAAAGGCTCCCAAGATGGCATCTCCCTCCACTGAAGGCCTGGAGCACGGGGCAGCCAGACTATAGGCCGGTTCCAACTCACACAGGTAGCAGAAGACATAACAGGAGATGTTCCCGGACCTGCCGAGATGCCCCAGCACAGCACCAATCAACACTCTAAACAGCAGCGGCAGCAGCCAAATGACCCCAACAAATGGCTACATTCACTCAGCTCAGCGAGGCACCTGGCTCCGGGTCTCTATCTTTCCTTCCAGGCCATTACAGCAGCAAAGCTGGAAACAGTTTTTTCACTCAGCTACTTGCAAAGCCTCCGAATTTTTTTCTGAGGTTGGCTGCTGGAAACCTCTCCATGTCCTCCTCACGTAGCTTCCAGAGGCCCACAACAGCCTTCTGGAAGATCGGCATGGTGGAGGCAAAAATGGCTGACCCCAGAACTCCTGAAGATCTGAAAACACTGAAATCCCAAACGCTTAATCCTAAACACTGAATCCTGAATACTGGGAGCTGCTTGCAGTCCCTTACATTTCCTATCAGAAACATAGGCCTCAAAAGCATTCCGCCACCAATACTTGGTTCGCATTCCGCGTGGGGCTATCTAGCCTCACCAGAAATCCCCTCCAGGGAGCGCCACCTGTAACCGTCTTTGGCTTCTGCCACTGGTTACCAAAGGAGATGAGCCTGAGAATGAAGCGCCTAACACAGTTAAAACCCTCCAGTGAGTGTTTGCTGGCTGGAAGGAAGGAATGATGCTTAGTCCATCTTGAAATTAAAATAGAAACAAGAGAAGTCAGGAGAACATCCATAAATGCATAAAAGTATCTCTGTCTAAATTGAGAACAAAATTAAAAAGTAAGTAGACAAGGCCCTCCCTGGTGGCACAATATGTTAAGCCTCAGCGTTATGAAGCTATCCACAGCCACTGCAACACGACTTCGATCCCCCGCCAGGGAGATTTCCACATGGCACAGTGGACCTTCCTGCCTCGCCTGCTGCTCCCCTCAGCAGTGTACTTCAGTAGATCCACCTGTTCTGCTCCCCACTCTGTCTCTAGCCCACACCTCTGGCCTAGACCCCAGTTCTTGTATGCATAAATAAATAAATCTTTTTTTTAAAAAAGTACATCTATTAAAAAATAGACAAAATTATTTGCAATATCTTACAAGTTGTACAAGATGAAAAGCTGTGAAATCAAGAACCACACATATTAAACCTTTCATTTTGCCCTAATTTAGATCAGTGACACTATTCTTCATATCACCGTGACAAATTTTGACATGGCGACAAAGATAATTTTTTCACCCTTTATCTTTCTTCCTAAGATTTATTTATTTTTTAAGATAAATTTATTTATTTAAGCATACAAGCTGGGGCATAGGCCAGAGATGGGGGTTAGAGGATTCACCAAAGACAGAGTGGAGAGCAGAACAGGCAGACTGACTCAAATACACTGCTGAGGGGAGCAGCGGGTGAGGCAGGAGAGGTCTGCTGCACCATGTGAGCTCTCCGGTCGGGTATTGAACTCGTGCTGCAGTGGCTCTGGATAGCTTCATAGTGCTGTGACCTAACCTGTTACTGCCACCAGGGAAGCCCACCCTTTATCTTTCTTGGAAACCCAAGAGCTGTGTTTGGTTTCTCAAATTTCCCCCTCAATTCTGGTTCTGGCTGCAGATTTAGCTGTGACAAAATCTCTTACGTTTCTGCAGCCTCACTAGCGTGGATGTGACAGACACTTGAATATCTAGGATCCACTTTCCTGCCTCTAAGGCTGTTCGCATCCCCACCAAGCTCAGCGGGCTTCTTTTAGGACATTGCCTTCACTTTCAACCCTGTTCACCCTAGGTTTTATTTCTCACAACAATGATCCATATTCTGAATTTGAAAAAGACATTAAATTCAGAGTCAAAGTCCATGAATAATTTTTAAATAATTTACTCCTCAGACCATGCAAAGCAACTTTCAAAAAACAATCACTAAAAGAGGCCACCTGCCACCTCCCAAGTGCTGAGAGTAGATATTTTGCATTCATTTCCCTCCCATGCAAATACGCACACAGCCCAAATGGAAAGAGGCACAATAACCAGCCTCAACCAGATCAATCTCCTTAAATTGACTGTCAAAGAAACATCCCAGGAAGTCATAATTTACTTGGGGCCCATTCCTGGCCCTCTTTCAGATGGACTACATAATTCACAGGGGAGAATAACCTTCTCAGAGACACACACTTACATTTACATCAAGTAGGGTGGAAAGTAATTGTGTTTCTCCATGAGAAAATGACAGCTACATCAAGAAAAATCCTCTACCTTTTTTGCGTGTCACTCCTCACCCTGCTTTTAAAGTTACATCTGTGGAGCAAACTCTTGGAAAGACAATCCTATTTGTTACAAGCACTGTTCAAACCACTCATAAGAGCCTTCACCTTTTTTCCTTCTTATAAGTACACCTTGCTTAATTTTAGTATATGTTACCCTCCAAAAAGCTAGTATCATGTGGAAAACTTTTATCCTAAAAAGGGTTTTCAGAACATTTCCCCTCTGAGAGTCTTAAGTAAAGACTGTATGAGTGATTTTATAAAAGAGCCTGAATAAAGGCTATTATCTACATGTAGCATTCACTTGCACTATATCTCCTGATCTATTGACATAAAGAAGTTTATTGGTCAATGTCACTGGCCAAAGGCAGAGACAGAGGTCCAATTCCAGCCATCTGGAAATCTATTATCCCAGGGCTAATGCATAAGCCTTTCACCTCCACAGATCTGGTTTCAGCTTCATCAGTTAAAAGGGAGTTGGGTGGTCTTGTCTTACCCACATTAAAGACCCATTATGCAGTTTAGCCTAATGAAACACCCTCAATCATGGACATCCATTTATTTCAAGTCAACCTTGGGGGAAAGTTTGGTTCTCTAGATACACCTACCTTTCTGATCACGCATACTGGCTCCCTGCTCAGGCTGACACTGGGCAAAATTATGAAGTAGGCAAGGGTAGTAGAGGGTTGGTCTCAGCCTGTTAGTCAATATAGAAAAGAAGAAACAGAAGAGTAGAACAAGAGACAAAAAAAAAAAACAAAAAACCTGCATCCTAGTCCAAGCTAGGCTTGACTGAATCACTCCTCTTTGTAACTGAGAATCATCATCTGCAAAATGGGGTTAACAACTACACCCAACATCTTGAGTGCTCTGGGAAGGGTCAAAGGAACTCATGATTGGGGACGTAATATACAGCATGATGGCTTTAGTTAGTAATATTTGAAAGTTGTTGAGAAAATAAATCTGAGGGTTCTCATTACAAAAAAAAAATGTGTAACTTTGGTGATAGATGTTAACTACATTTTACTGTGGTGATCATTTCACAATATATACAAATATTTCATCATCATTTTGTAGGAGCAGAGAGGAAATTTCGTCCTACCCCTCTTGGTTCTTCTCTGATCAAGCAAACAAATTAATATCAGACAGATTAGGAGAAAATAAATTTTATTACATGCACGTAAAGAAACTGCATGGATATAAACTCTGAAGTCAATGGGGCAAAATAAGCATATAGATCCTGAGCTAAGGAATGGGATAGGAAATGGCGCTCCAAAGAGAGAAGAGGGTGACTCACATGATGAGGAGAGGGGGACTCACATGATGCTCTGCGAGTATATGTTTGCCCTGTCATATAGACAGTTTTCGCTAATAGAAAGCTTATTGCTGGTAAGAAAACACACACACACACCTAATTCTGAATAATACCCCCCCAATTTTCATTCTTTTGGGTAGTAAAACAGAAGCTTCTTCCTAGCCACAGGGTCTTGATTAATGCAAATGCCAAGTGACATACCTTAGGATGGTCTGTTCTAAACATCTTGGGGAGACCGCTCCTTCATTATATACCTGAAACAAAGTTATTGTTGATTATATTCAATTAAAAAAAGAGTTGATAACTATGAAAGCTATAAATCATGTATAAGTGACAGGGTTACTACTACTACACTTTGTGCCCTCATTCTTATTCCCACATTTTCCACATGTACTTCTCCATCTACAGAGTGCCCAGTGTCCTGCCCCAAGCCAGACTAGGCCACTGTAACCTAAAACCTGGGTCTTTCCTGCTCCTTATATTCCAGAAATATTTCCCTATTGATTCCCCCTTCCCACAAGGTGTGATCTTTGCTAGGTGCCAAGCAGTCAAGCTGAGAACGTGCTACTCCCTGTGCTACCAGAGAAAATGTTGCCTGCCAACTACTTATTAGAGACCCTGAATCTTCCAGAGCAATTTCAATATTGGCACAGGATGACTAGGAACTTATAGGGGCAAAGGTATAATTTCTCAAAAGTCCTTAAGGAAAAAATTACAAGGAAGAACTTAAAAGGTATTTAAGGCTTGGCAAAGAGGCAGATGCTGGGTTGGGATTTGGGTGCTGGAGAATGGTGAGTTGGAAGAAGAGACGAGCAGGTGGTAGGGTTGTTCATGTTTATGAGAACCCAAGTCTTTTTAAGAACCAAGGATAGCCTTCTTCCATCTCCCTTCAAACTCCCTTAGCAGAGGGATTTATTGACTATTTAAAAATATATAGCAGCTAGCATCCTATTAAAAATTCAGGTTATCTTATCTTATCCCCAGAATGAGAAGCAATGGATCAAATAGAGCTGATGTGGTATTATGCATTTTCAACCGGTACCCCCAGTTATTCTGAGGTGGTCAGAGGATTTCACATTGTGATCTTCGGGCCACTGACCTCACTAGAGGGAAACATTCAGTGAGGTTCTGAAGTCAAGGGGCTAGGCTTTATGAATGAGACTTCTTATGCAGATGTGATCCGGGAAGGTACACGTGAAAATACTAGAAGGGAAGGAAGGTGTGATGAGAGAATTCGGCAGACATGTGAGAGTTACACCACATGCATACATAGAAGGAGGCACTACGGTACATTTAGAGGATTTCAAAAGGGTGTCCTAGATTTGGGTTTCTTGAAAATTTGAACCTGAAGGGGGAATGTCTTAGAGCAAGACCCATAAATAGTCACAATAAGCAGCTGTGAAGAATGGCTTTATTTGGCCTCAAAGCAAACTTTACAGGAATAGCCTTTCTCTACTTTTATTCACTCCCATAACAAACAGTGCATATACTGTGCTTTGTGTTGTACAAGAATACCTAAACCAGCCCTAAAAAGGTTTAATATAAAACAATCTATGTTGTTCACTTTATTCTATTGATCATATCAAAACAGAGTGTTTTAGCAATGATGTTCCTGAGGGAAACTATCTTAACAGCTATTTTCAATATTCCAAAAAGATATTTCTAAAATTCCAAAAAGGAAATATTATAAATCCCTGAGTTTAGAACATGTAGATTAATATTGAATACTTTCAATTATTTGAGTATGTTAAAAATCTTTTGGAAAGATATAAGAAAAATTGTGACACAGGTCCCTCTTAGCAAAACGGTTGAGGAAATTTCACTGGAGAGGAATATCTCACTCTGCAGCTATATCTTGGCAACGAAAGGTATCAACAGCTTAATCAAGAGTCAAATGCACTTCACAATTAAAAGTCTTTATAAATGTTCTGCTCAAGGACTATCTCTGGAAGCACAAATCACTACATCTGCCATTGAGTCACATGCCCTGTCAGGTTGAATTTTTGTTTTTTAATGACTTTATTTTGGTCTCAAAAAATAGGCAAGAAAGATAGCACAAGAAAGAGAAGCTGTCAGAAAAATGAGCACATTCCAAAAACCAAATAAGCTGTCTCCCAAAAAAAGCATCTCTTTCTTTGTTGTTTATCATGTGCTAAAATGATTTGCATGTTGTTATTTCAGGTGGAACTTTCCATTGCATTTCCATTCCCTCAAGAGCCAGTTGCAACCCCTCCTCATTCTGTCTTGTTGCTATGGAAACGATGCTGTATAGTAAGACAAGGAGCAAAGGTAACAAGGCTTTAAAGAGAAATATTAACAAAGGAATCACCTGAAAAGAACATGGAAATTGCTGTCCATTAGGAAAAATATATTGCCAAAGAAACCATTAACTGCATTTATAATCTGCCCTACAAGAATAATATCCAGCAATGAAGACACTTTAACCATCTTTGTTTCAACTGACTGTATTTTAAAAACCTGTATAACTATCATAGAGTATGTGTTGAACAGCTTGAGTCTTACTGACTGGCTTATCCTCTTACATGTTAAATGACCTTTACTTTTTCTTATATAAAAGGAAATCAGTCCAAAGTTTGCCATACTAAATTGATAAAAATCATTTCAGATACCTCTCACAGAGAGGTTTCTATGGCTCCAGTTATCAATAGTAACGATTAACCTAGAAATCATTATACTCAGTTTTGAAATGTGGGTGACGTTTTGAACTCTCTAAATCTTTGTTTCCTCCTCCATAAAATAAGATGATACCACTTATGTTGTAATGTTGTATAAAGATTCGATCTAATAAAAAGTCTGGCACAAGACAGACATTTCATGCAGGCTAGCATGGTACATTGCTACTGATTTCCTCAGCACAAACCAGCTGAGCAGAGGAAACAGTTTAGAGAATCATAGTGGGTGGTAAGACAGTTGGGAGAAAAGGATCCTGGCTTGGCCTCAAAATTTCTGTGAATAATCCATAAAGTGGGTTATCCACACCAGCCAATAATCAAGCTTTGGCTATATATGGAAAGAGCTTCCCCCACCCATCTAAGATAGAGGCCCTGGTGGGCACTGTAATTTCAGGTTGTGGTTTGACACTGAGCACTGGCAATGCTGTTTCTCCCCACAAGCTCAGCTATTCAGAGCTCAGAAATATCACATTATAATATCCACCCTGTGGCAAAGGCGACTTGAGAACAGTGCAAGCTCCTCCCTTCTTCTCTCCACTAGAGTCCAGACTACTAAATATTTGGTGCCAGTGGTTACGCTTGATTCCATTTCCAGAAATGCAATGCAGCTGGAAAATTTTTTTCTCATGGTGCAAAGAGCCTGCACTGTTAGGTATCTCTTCAGCAAATACAGGAAACCTTTATGATACATATAGAAATTGACTTTAATGCAATGTAAAGCACACAATTCACCAAACCCAAAACAGGAAATAAAGTCCATATTGGTACTATCACATAAATTTATCCACACTGTACATTATCATTTATGATTACTGACTATGCTAAAAACTGACCCTGCTCTCTACAACTTAGCTACATGAATCTATAAATGTTTTGTTAATGTGAATTTAAATTTCTAGTGTAAGTCTTTTTGAACTCAATTTCTTTTATTTTATGAAAAATGAGAAAATAAGCTGATATTGGCCCTAATATTTTTGTTACGATCTATTTTTACCATGTTAGGTAAATTGGAGACCCTAACCGTAGGAATTCACTAGAAGGGTAGAATTAAACCACATTTAGCTCCATTTTTTTCCTTCCAGGTTCAAGAAATCTCCTTTGGATTTAAGTTAACAGTATTTGCAAGAAAATTCCCACTTACTGGTACCTACACATGTTCTAACATGTGGGAAGAACTTTATGACGCCATCCTGTTTAATCTTCACAACAACCCTGTGACGTAGATATGACACTGTTGTACAAATGAGGAAATCAGAATGGGGAGAGGCTAAGTCACTTGCCTAAGGCCACAGAACTAGAAATTGTTAGAGCTGGTATAGACTCATTTGACTCCAAGCCACTCTTCCTCCTGGCTCTAGGATACCCAATTTAACTCCTCTAAAAGCTGGAAGACAAGTCTTCCAGTAACCTAATTCTTAAAAGTCACCCTTGCTTGGTCTTTGATTGATATGACGAGCATTATTTTCCCTTCCACTAAAGTCTGTGACAATGCTTCCAACCCTGGGGAACTTTTTAAATATAGATGCAGAGACCTCCACCTCAACAATTCAACAGAATCTCTGGGGTGAGGATCAGGCACCTTTATTTAATTCAGGTCTCTATTTGTAAGGAGTAAAACATAACTAAAATCCAATCTTTTATTCATTCTCTCCTTCTTTCTTATAAGTAACCATTATTCCATAATTAGTATTATTATTCATATGCATGCTTTAGATTTATGATACTCATATTTGTACCTGTGCATCACATACACTATTTTTAAGTACAAAATAGTGTTGTACTATTCATACCTTTTTTAATTTTTTTCACTTTAAGGTTCTACCACGTTAATATATGTAGATTTAATTCATTGATTTTAACTACTGTTCCATAGTCTGTGTCCATCTTAATTGCCCATTCCTTTATTCCACAAACTTGGCATGCATCAGAACCATGAGGCGGGGCCTATTCAGTACAATACTTAAATGAATAAGCGTGGCTGTATTTCAATAAAACTTTACTATGATCACTAATGTTTCAATTTCATATGATACTATGATATAAAACATTGTCTTTGATAGCTTCAATTGCTTAAAAATATAAGAACTATTCACAAATATACAGAAACAGACAATGAAGTGGATTTAAGCAGGGGCTGTAATTAGTCAAGCCAAACTCTAGTCAACAGAAGGTTGGGTTATTTCTACTTTTTTGCTATTAGAAATGGTGCTCCTTAAGCATTTGTGAGAGAGTCTTCGAGTAAATACTTAAAAGTGAAATAACTAAGGTATAGAGGATAATTCTCCAACTTCACTGAGAGTTATCAACTTGTTCTACAAAGAAATAATACAGAATCTGCCATTCACCACCTATGAATATGAGTGTCTACTTTCCAAGGTCCTCGAGAACACTGGACAGTAGCAGACCTTTTGATGTTTCCCCACCTGATGGGTAGGAAATGGTTCTCATTGCTGTTTTATTTTGCATTTCCCAGGTTATTCCTGAAGTTGATATATTTTAAATTGTTGATCATTTACCTTGTCTCTAAATTGCCTCTTCCTACCTTTACCCATTTTTTAGTTATTGTTGTGAAATCATTTTTGCATACTTCGGGTATATATTGCTCATTAAATTATTTCTAGCTCTATTTACAGTGTTTTGTCACACAGTTTACTAAGTTTAATATAATCCAATGTATAAATCTCTTTCTTTATAATATGTTCCTTACCTATTTTAAGAAATTTCTTCCAGTTATTGTCTTAAAATTTTAATCTTCCCCATTTCCCCTAATAGTTCCTAAGTTTTGATTTTCATATTTAGCTCTTTAATACACTTAGACTTTATTTTTATAGTAGTGAAAGGCATACACTCATTTTTTGTCAATATAGTCAGACAATTATCTATGTTGGTTTTAATAATATCTTTGTTACATATACATGATTTTTTTTAATGGACAGCAATAACAACAACAACACTATTTAAAACCTTTCCTAGAGGCAAAGATGTAGAAATAAAGTTAATGGGCTACAATATAAGTAGTAAATAATGAGTTGCTGTGAGAAGATGCTCAATATATGTTCAGCAATGCAGAAATTATCTGCTAGAAAGCAAAAATTCCCGCTACATTGGGTTTCTTTTACATTAATTTTTTTTTGAAACCTTCTTATAGTACAAGAGCTTTGTAAAAGATATTTCTCCTGTCCCCAAAAAGGAATAAAAACAGTGACCACTTCAAAAACAAGGGCTAATAGTTCACCAGTTTTCCATGTCAATAACAATAGCCAGAAATCCATACTCTACAAATCTGAGGTTGGCTATCCAAAAATAGCAGAAGACAATAAAGCGAGGCAGACCTGTCTAAGGAAGGCACTAAAGCTGATGATGCTTTTTTAGTAAAATCTAGAGGAAGTGGGCCTCCCTGGTGGTGCAAGGGGTTAAGTATCAGTACTATGAAGCTATCTGCAGGCCTACAGCATGAGTTCTATCCCCCACCAGGGAGCTTCCCACATAGCGCAACAGACCTCTCGTGTCTCGTCCGCTGCTCCCCTCAGCAGCATACTTCAGTCGATCTGCTGTTCTGTTCCCCAAGCTGTCTGTCGTGAATCCTCTCACCCCATCCCACACACTTCTGGCCTACACCCCAACTCTTGTATGCATAAGTAAATAAATCTTAAAAAAAAATCCAGAGGAAGCAAGCACAATAGCTTCACTATTGCCTTTTCTTAGAGAGCCAACAGGAAGTGAAATTAATAGACAATTTGTGATCTTGGAGAATAAAGTATCCATAGATCTTACAGGATTATTGAATTTTGCTGAAAAATTAGGTTGAACCATATGAAATTTCCATTTTCATAGTTTAAAAAAAAAGTGGACCACCATCACTTTCAATTTCATATAGTTCATCATATGAACTATAAGAGGATAGTGAGAAGTTAATCATTATTTTGAGTTGCTTGCTCAAAAACCAGACAATATAGTGAAATTTCATACTCTGGTCCAAAGATAAAAACTCACTGGTGCTGGAATTATTGATTCTTCCCCTCCCATGTTATTAGCTCACTGGCAAAACTGGAAATGAAGTTTCTCTCAGATTAAACAAGTCCCCTAACTTAGAGACTTGATGCCTTCTTTCTCCAACTGATGAGGATTAAGGTCTCAAGAAAGCGGTCCTAGGCATTCCGCCAACAAACTGATCAGGATTATGGTCTCAAGACTGTGGTTCCAGGCGTTCCTTTCCCTAAAGTTCACCTCTCCAATGACATGAATAATATTTTTCTCAGAAATGGCATCCTGTCCTGCTAACTCACTCTGCTGTTAGGTCACCCAGGAAATGAGATAATGTAACTCCTAAAATTCATTAAAAGCATCTGCTAAACTCAACTCACAAAGCATCTTGAATCTTTCAGAAAGAATCAGCAAAGCAAATTATTTCCTGCTGTGTCATCTAATGAGGCCACCTTCAACAGTGCTCCCCAGTCCAATTCTTCCAACTACTTCATACCAAACCTGTAGCTCAAGAGTCATCATGGTTCATCTTTCCAGCTATAGCTGGACAGCCAGCCAGCTTAAGCTCAGTCATGTTCCAGCTTTTTAAAACGTAGGTGTTTTTGATAGCTCACCAGATTTCCCATTCTGAAACTAGGAATTCAGATTCTATTAATGCACTAAGGAAATGTGAGAGACCCTATGAGTTTTGAATTTGACTAGAATCCCAAAGTACATGTATTAGGTTATCTACAATCAGTCTCAGATTTTGTTTCCTTTTGTTCCCATATTTTCAGTACTGTCTCAGACTGCTCCCTTAGGGTCATAGCTAATTAAATGAGAATATACTAAATGAAGGAAATTGAGTTGGATGCTTTCAGAATTCTCTTCTCATCATCTAATTACATGAATAGCATTTATGGGCAGCCTAACTCCAGCTAATTCCCTCTCTGAATCTTGAGCTTGCATACCATTTGAACATCATACCCTAAAACCACAGGGAGGGTATTTTCCATTGCTCTAGTGACATACTCTTTTCAAGTTCCCCTAAAGTGTGTTTTGCCAGAAGACTGCTTTCAGGCTACCTTTTCAGTAGCCAGAAAATCTTCAAAAACCGCATTCGTCCAAATGACTGCTGCTGTCCCCAATCCTACGAACATTCCAAGATTTTCATCACTCAGTGGCTCCAGATAGAACCACTCAAATTAAACATGGTTGAGAAAGAAAGTTTAGGCAGGAAATTATAGGGCTTTTCTAGTTCCTGCAAAAACACTGCCTGTCAGACATCCCCACTACACTGGACAATATCACTTTACCAGCAACTGTACAGCCAAAAACCTAACAGATTCGTCCTTCAATCTATCCAGGCAGTTTTTCTTCAAATTTTCCCACCTTCTTGTCCTCCTCACACCTTTGCCAACCACCCTTGTCCCAACTCTACAGCTACAATCTTCATAGGGGTTCAATAAACCCACAATAGGGGCCTCCCTGGTGGCACAGGGGTTAAAGTCTCAGCGCTATCAAGCTACTGCCAGCCACTGCAGCACGAGTTCAATCCCCAGCCAGGGAGCTAACCCACATGGCGTAGCAGACCTCTCCTGTCTCACCCACTGCTCCCCTCAGCAGGGTATTTCAGTGGCTCTGCCTGTTCTGCTCCCCATCTGTCTCTGGTGAATCCTCTCAACCCCGCCCCTCCCGCACCTCTGGCCTGCACCCCAGTTCTTGTATGCATAAATACATAAATAAAATCTTTAAATATATATGTAAATAAAAAATAAACCCACAATAATGGCCCAGAAGAGTTGCTGTCAAAACAACCATATCGACTCAATTGCACCAGTCAAGATTCTTGAATGGCGGGTCATAACAAACTGGATGAGGGCCTCCCCGGTGGCGCAGTGGTTAAGCGTTGCGCTGTGGAGCTGTCAGCAGCGGCGACGCGAGTTCGACACCCGGCCAGGGAGAATCCCACATGGCACGGCAGACCTCTCCTGCCTTGCCCGCTGCTCCCCTCAGCAGTGTATTTCTAATCTGCCTGCTCTGCTACCCGTTCTGTCTCTGGTGAACCCTCTCGCTGCCCCACACCTCTGGCCTGTACCCCAGCTTGTATGTATAAATAAAAAATAAACCTTTAAAAAAAATTAAAAAAAAAATAACAAACTGGATGAAGTAAAAGTCCATGAGTAGAACTGGTCAAATAATGTCATCAGCATTTCATCTCGCAACTCCACAGTGTGTAGGCTTCATTCTCACCCTCAACTTAGTTCTTCCCAGGATGGAGGGCTTTTGTATACTAAATCAAGACCCAGTTGAGGTGTTTCCACAGAAAACCCCAGGCCAGCTTCCTTTCTATTTCCCAGCTCCTTTATCCCCATGTGATTTCTCACTTTCCTCAAGCAGACAGATATCAGAAAAAATGACCTGGAAGGAGCAATTAGCCCAGAGGCTGAGGACTTGGGTTGTGATCTCAGTGAGTTTACTCCTCTGTTGTGCATTCTTGGACAATGTATTTTGCCTCTCTGGGCCTCAGTTCCCTCGTTTGTGGCCTGTAACTCCCTCTGTAAAGCTTTTCCCAAGTACCTGCCCTTCCCCCACCAAAACGGTCTCTTCCCAGCACTCACTGCACTTGCCTTAATACATCAAATGTTAGAGTGGTTGCCCTGAGTGGGGGCCAGAAAATGTCTTATTTTCCTTTGTGGTCTTGGACCAGGACATAATGGAGCAGACTATTTCACTCATGGCTCATCTAATCTCCATGGCTCCTCTAATCTTTAAAAATCCCATGATTTATCTGGTCATCCAAACCCAATCCAAGTTTATTCCCATTGGAATAAGCAGCCCTTCAAATCCACTCTGCACCTTTGATTTTCCAGACTAACTAATGGCTACCACCTCCACACCCAGGTCTCATTCATCTGCATTACACACTACATTCCATGTAACCCCACTATTTCTTCCCTTTGCATGTGTGCCGAAAATGCTTTACCTGCAACCTGATCTGGCCTTTCAGTTTTTAAGCCTTTATGCCTGACTACTGCAGACCCATCTTGGCCTGCAAGGTACCAGAAATCAAAGACTGTGTCTCCATCTAGACAGTGCCCTGAGCTTATAGCTGTCTCATAAATGCTTTTAAAGATAATGAATGGTGATGACATTCAGACTGATTATGTTATAATATTCTGCAGTATATGTTCCAATGCCAGATGAGCACAAGGGTCAATTTTAAAAGTCTAATTCAGTGATTCTCAACGGGAGGAGGCAAATGCATGGGGAGTAGGCTTTAGAGTTTGAAGGAACATAGTCAATATAGTTTTTATATATTTTGAAAATGTAAAAAAAAAAAAAGCTTTTTTAAAAGAAATTAAGTTAAAACATAAACTACAGCTTCAACTCATGGGTATTCGAGAAATTAATCTTCTCTTCCAACAACCCCACTGTTTCACAGATATGACTACTAAAGTTCAAGGAGGTGAAGTTACTCCTCCAGGCTGAAGCCACTCGGAAATAGCTGAGGTGACCCGTGTGCCGCAGTCCCTCCTCATTCTACCACACAGTTTCCTGAATGAAAGAAGCGGTGAAGTGTGGACCTGAGACAGTCATTCTCTCTCCCTGCTTAATCTAACCGGCAAAACACCCTGTCATATCTGCTGAGATTCAGAAAAACATTGTCCCACGTGACAGTTGGGCTAGACTTTCCCTCTCAAAAAAACAAATTCCCTAAGCACTAAGGCTTAACACCCAGAAAAAAACTTTCTTATACTGAAGAGTCAACATGTCTCCCAGTTTCGTTCCCCAAAAAATGAGGTGTACGGATGACCTGGCAGCTCTGCTTGCCACACAGCTCTGCTTACCGGCCTTGTTGGAGCAGTCAGGAACAGGTGAAGGGCAGAACCCGCCCGCATCCCACATCTGCACACCACCCACGCCAGGGTGGCATGCTGCCTGCGGAGTGTAGTGATCGAACCTCAGCCCTGATGCCCTGAGCGAAGGGGCCGCTGGGAAGGGGGTGGAGCTAAGTGGCTATTTTAGGAGGCTTTAATAGGGAGTGAGGCAGATGAGCTCTTTCATTAGAGCTCAGTGGGAGGGGCTGGGGTCCCTAAACTCAGCAGCATCAGGCCCCTGTTGGCCCCTATAACCATCAGTCAGTAACCGGACCTTCTCCCTCTCTGCCTCACATGGTACTGTCTCGCCCAAGCTACTTCTGTCTCTCCCTCTATTATGTTTTTTTGTTGTTGTTGTTGTTTTTTAATTTATACATTCAAGCTGGGGTACAGGCCAGAGGTGTGGGGCGGGGAGAGGGTTCACCAGAGACAGAGCTGGTAGCACAACAGGCAGATCAGAAATACACTGCTGAGGGCCTCCCCCGTGGCGCAGCGGTTGGGCGCTGCGCTGTGAAGCTGTCAGCAGCTGCCACGCGAGTTCGACGCCCAGCCGGGGAGAATCCCACATGGTGCGGCAGACCTCTCCTGCCTCTACTGCTGCTCCCCTCAGCAGTGTATTTCTGATCTTCCTGTTCTGCTCCCCACTCTGTCTCCGGTGAACCCTCTCGCCGCCCCATGCCTCTGGCCTGTACCCCAGCTTGTATGTACAAATAAAATCTTTAAAAAAAAAAAAAAAAAAAGAAATACACTGCTGAGGGGAGCAGCGGGCGAGGCAGGAGAGGTCTGCCGCACCATGTGGGATTCTCCCCTGCTGGGTGTCGAACTTGCTTCGCTGCTGCCGACAGCTCCACAGCATAGCGCTTAACCACTGCGCCGCCGGGGAGGGCCTCCCTGTATCGTGTTGGTTAAAAAAAAATTTTCTTTTTTTTTGCACCACTTTTCTTTGCATTTGTGGCAGCAGGTGGCCAAACCCAGAATCAGTGAGAAAAGTTCCGAACAAATGACAGTTTTTAGCTCCTTTGTCCTGCTACCGGCCTGTGAAAGGCTGGGCGGTCAGTACTTAACTTTTGACCACCACCATGTGCCAGGCCTGTTCTAGCGCAAGGTTGCATTTAGTTTTTCTTTACAAAGGAGCTATTGAAGAGCTGAGTGGCACTTCCAGCCGCTTGAAATAAGTGCTAGATAGTAAGTTATTTGACCCCCCCCAACTGGTAACCTGGCAATGATAATATCATTTGAATCAACAAAATCTCATCTTTACAAATACATCCTGCCAGTGTGTTCTCTCCTTCATGACTTACAGTTCCTGTCTCATTTCATACTACATTTTGTATAATGATTTTTTAAGACTGGCTTAAATCATCCACTCCTCGATGTTCAGAATCACTTTCAAGAAAAAGCTTTGGAGTGAGATTTCACACGTGGAAAATTTAAACACCCCTGCAGAGGCATAGAAAGCAGGAAAAGAAAGTTTTCAGGGAAAATTAGGTCATAAATTTCGGTCAGATCTAGAACTAGCCTCAATAAGGAATTCACTACGGAAGTTGTAAACAAGAAAGCAGCACATCCCAGAGGTTTTGAAGAGTATGCCTCCTACTGAACAAGGAAAACCTGACATTCTTTTGGGTAGTTCAATTCTAAGTAGAGCTGGGATATTGTTGAAAATTTTCCTGATCAATTTCTGTTCTTAGTAAATTCTTCTAATCTCAACCCCATGCATTTTCCCTTCATTTGCAACCTGTCCTACCTGTTCCCCAACGCCCTATCGGTGTTTTTGCCCTCCACTAAAACTGACTTTGAGGCTAAGATTTGTAGACTTCCCAGCTAGGTGCAGTGAGAACAAATAAAGCAAAAAAAGTCCTGAGCAACAATTTTCAAACTCAGAGACAATAGTCCTGAAAAATAGGACTTTTCTGACTTATAAAAGTCAGGTTTGTTAACAGAGAAAGAGGTTTTCTGAGGCTTAAAAATATTAGGTTTAATGATCAAGAACCAAAGCCCTGAAGTAATCTGTATATAAGATGTATCCATAAATAACAGATTTCTTGGAGGACAAAAAAAAAAAAAATTCTCTGCACTGGAAAGAGAAGAGATGAAAAATCTTTCTGGGAGTGAAGTGATAAGAAATTAGAGAGGAGAGCAATAGACCTGTCGATGCTGGTCTATTCAGCCAGGCTCCATGTCCCAGCCGTTCAGACATGTCCCACACACCTCCCGCATGCCCTGGGCCCCCATCCAGGTCCCTGGGTCCTGCTCCCTCTGTATCCATACTCACCCCACAACACCCTGGCCCCCATGACCTTGCCTCCTTACAGCTGGGGCCACACATTGCTCAGCCCCATGCTCCCCAGACTCAAGCACAATAATGGCCCCACACCCTGCCCCAAGGTGGGGCTCCCAGACCAGAGAACCCCGTGTTTGAAATCCCAGGGCATCAAATGGAGTGGAAGGGCAGAAAAAGGGCCCACAGACCTGAAGGAGTTACCTGGTAGGAACGTGAGGACAGCAAAGTATGGAGCACTGGAAGGGAGAGTCCATGGGACATAGTGACAGAATCCAGGAGGGACTGAGGCCAACTGCTCTTAGAGCCTGCAGTACAAAGGTCATTCATAGAGAACCCATTTTGGGTCAGGGGTCAGAGCTTAACAGAAACCATTCTGCAAGTGCTGCCAGCTCTCCACCCATCAGAAACTTAGATTCTACCCCATTGCCCCAAAGGAAGGGGGTGCAGAACTCTGCAAAAGATAGGATCTGGGCAAAAAGTGACTGAGTAGTAGTTAACTAGATATTCCCTTGAATTGGCAAGATCAAATTTTCAGCTATCAAGGTGAATGTGATCTCCAAGTATAGATTGAGTTGAATTGCTTGTGACTTCGTACATATTAACCATTACGATGGCAAAATTTTAGCCTTCACCAGAGTGATAAATACATCCATAAAAAGAAGTGGGGGAAGCCGGTGGGTTTTTTTTTAACTTGTACAACATAAAAACAACATAAACCACAGTATTAAAAAGTTTCTTGAACTAAAGAGGTGGGAACCTATACCCCTAAATCACACTGTGTTGTAAATCAGTATGCAATAAAAAAAAGATACTTTTTTTTTTAAAGATTTATTTACTTATGCATACAGGCTGGAGTACAGGCCAGAGGCGTGGGGCGGCGAGAGGATTCACCAGAGACAGAGTGGGAAGCAGAACAGGCAGATGGACGGAAACACACTGCTGAGGGGAGCAGTGGGAGAGGCAGGAGAGGTCTGTCGCACCATGTGGGAATCTCCCTGGCCAGGTGTTGAACTCGGGTCACCACTGCCGACAGCTCCACAGCGCAGCACTTAACCACTGCGCCAAAATGATACATTTTTTTGAAAAGCTTCTAGGTAATGTAAGCCAGAATACACTGGCTTACATTCAGAATACACTGAATACAGATCACCTCTTTAATTTTCCTGTTTCTAAAGGATTCTACTCCAGGAATTTACTCAAATGTGATAATTATCTTAAAACCTCAAAATTAATAAGGCTGAGCTTTTCAAAATGCATCTGATCACATCCATTCTCCCCACCTTCTCCCCATGAGAATGAGATCTGATCTGCCTTTGCTTATCACTGTTATCCCACACCTGGGAGGGAGGCTCCCACACAGTAGGCCCTCATTTGTTGAATGAATGCAAAAATGAATGAGTTCATGTGATAACACTGCTGAACTCTTAAGTTTTATGCTGGCTCTAACATTCTGAGTCACATTATCTTTCCCAGAAGAAGGATGACCCCTCAAAGCCCTTGAATTTCAAAGAATTTAAACTGGTGAATCTTTGCAGTCACTGAGAAATGATTTAATGTTTCCATTCTATTAACTGCAGTTCTAGTGTCACAGGTACATTTATGCGTATCTATGAATCGAGTTTGCTTGATACCTGAAATCTAATTAACACAGGCTTTAAATTATTCAAAGCTTGAAAGTTTTCACCTCTGGGGTAAATGTTAGAGTAGCGTCAAGTATATTCCATATTACAATTAAAATTGAATTAATGTATAGAACCAGTGGTGCTTTGAATCCTTAAAGAAACGCTACATTTAGAAATAACATTCTTCAAAAATAGAGTAATGTCAATGAACACACTTCTTTTTCCCAAATTGGTTTGTAGAGGAGTTAATTTATATACATCAAAAACCTTTTCCTGAAAAGAGTAGCAAATCTAGGCTTTGGGTTTTTATTCTCTCATCATCTGTTCATCTCTGCACGTTTTGTTGCACCAATAAACATTTACATAGATTTATGGTTATCTCTATAAACACCTTTTCCTCTAGCACTTCCCACATTTTTAGCAATTGTGGGAAATTAAGAGTGTCCTTTTTTCACAAAATACAAGCAAAAATACTGCAAATTCTTGTCCCTCACTCACCAAAATCTCTCACACAGTAATTAAAGTCTTTATCAGCATCACCGTGTGCTACATAACAACCTAGTCTCCCTAAAAATAAATGCACAGGGGGGAAATTCCTCTCAATGATAAGCAAACAGCAATTATTATTCCCTGCTATTAAAATGCTCTGTTAATTGCACAGATACCAACAGAGAGATTACCTTAAAAGGTTGGATACCAAAGGGGAGTTAGTCAGAGTTTTGAACCTTCTGGTCTAATTTGGAGGACAGTTTACAGAGAGATTCAGTAAATATTTGTGAGGAACCATTAACATTAAGTAAACAGTTCAACGCTGGCGAAGAAAAATGTGCTTAAATAATTGTAAAAGAAGCTCTGTTGATAAATGCTGAAAATGAATTATTTTGAGATGAAAACAGCCAAAATACATTCACAGAAGAATACTGCCCACCGCATTTTCTAGGCATTCTTTGTTGTATACATACTTTATCATCCTGGACTGCATTTATGAGAAGCACATGTTCCAAGAAAAAAAAAAACTGCTATTTTCACTTGGGGGTTATTTTACAGGGAATTCTGTAGGTTCAGCCCTTTCTTAGCAATTTTCCTGTTTTATCCTCACAAAAGTGGGATTTTTCTTTTTGTCCTGTGTGCTCATTACACACAGCTTGCCAGGGTTTGATACTGTAGCTTCACCCTCCGGGTGGAGGAGGAAGAAGCAATTAAATGAGGAAGTCTGAGATTTTTTTCACCTCCAAATGACAGATAAAGCCAACCAGTAAACAAGAACTATCTTGGAAGTCTTCCTGGTTCAATTAAAATCCAACTTTGATGAAATATTTTGCTTAAAGTGTAAAATGGTGTCTCTCTAGTGAAAACTGTCTAGGACAGCTGCTACAGGGGAAGCAGGTGGTCGAGTCTACCCCAAGGGCTTCAGAAATATTAATATTTAAACCTCTCACATTTCATTCAAGTTCAGGACAACTTCCTAATGCCTGGAGGAAGACAGAGGAGGAAAATCACAAGCCACAAAGCTGGGAATACCTTCTAATTTGGCCAGAATAGGGTTTGTTTGTCTGAATCCTTGTCTCAGTCTCTTTGCTGTTAGCTCACAAATGCCCCGAGTTTGAATTTCAAAGCTGGCTCCTTTCTCTGCACACTGCAAAGACATAACATGTCATCAGATCGCTGAGTTTGCCAGGGCCATGATTTGTTTGTCTAGACTCTGGTCATTGAACTCTGTTTATTACTAAACATCATGTGAAATCGGCAGCAAATCAAAGGGGTTTCTGAGAACCTGCAAGGCCTGTCTTCCCTCAGCACAGCCCTGACTGCACGTGGACATCCTTCTTGTCAGTTTCCACAGCCCGGGGAGGTCTACCTTTCCCAGGACCGGGAGGTTGACCACTGGAATAACCTTTCATCTTTTTTTGACCCAGGACAAGACCCCAGGTCATTTGTAATTCTTGTAGCTCCTGCCTACCATTCATTGTTCAAGTACGCAATCCTTAAGAACTATACTCTGAAGTGCTGCATGCAGAAGTTATGAGGAATGACTAATGATTAACATTTGAGAATGGAACATAAGAAGAAAATGCTACCAGTCACACAAGAGTCTGCCAAAAGAGCAGAGGACCCCCCCAAAAAGCATACAAATAACATCCTCTTTTCAAGATGCAAATGTGCTATTTCAAAGAACTCTTCAGGTTTGGTGTTAGACATAAGATTAGCAGATACATAATTATCATTTTTATGGATAATTGTTAACCTAATTTTTAATGAGTACATAAGTTCTTTTAAAGATTTGATCTAGAAGATAAAATGAATAGACACAATTTTCTTTAGAAAATAATGCACAACTTAATTCTGTTAAAGAAAAAGCAACTCTGTCACCTATAAAAATAGAATTGCTGTGTACAAAAATCATTTCTAGTGTATAACATTTCTAAGACACATCAACTATGTGAAGGAAGATCTATGAGCTAAGGAGAGCGACAGTAGCTCTGGAGCCTAAGACTGCAAGTCATTAACTAGAAAGTCCTCCATACCAAATCCATATGAACTTGACACATTAACCAAATGGGTCTAAGTTACCTAGTCTGTGTTTCACTTCTCCTGCCCAGAACTGATAGCTGTCACATTAAAAGGATGGTAAGGAACACAAAATAGCACTTTAAAGGAAATCTAGCATCTGTACTATGACAATTCAGTGATCATTCATTCATCAAAAAAAACCAAAAAGTTCAAAAACTTGAACTGCAGCCAGGTCCTCTTGGCCCATCCTTGTGGAAGTCTTAAGCTGTCAAGCAGAAGGTTTGTCCCTCACGTACCTTCTGTTCTCTCTCTCCACATCCACAGGCTAGAACTAGAGATCTGTATAATACCAGCAGAATCCCCTATAGCTACAGGCCTACAAGTACTCTGAATAGTTTCAGGAAAGTAGGAGAGGTTGGGAAGGAAGCCAATTTAGATATTCTTGGGGCCCATCTTGAACAAGGCCTTGGAGTGGCTTCTAAAATCACAAAGTGACAAAGAGCACAAATGATCGAGTGATGTCACAATACACCCAAGTCAATTAACAGAGGTCTCTGATTCAGCTTCAGCTCTAGGAGAAAATTGCTAGTGAAGTCTGGTACCCTAATAATATTATCATCATTGTCATGGATATTTAAAACAGTTTCGTGATTAAAACAAATTACAAGTAATGAATGGATCATGCATGTTCTTAGAAGATTCCGTTTACCTGACTAGCCACATTATACTCCTGGGGTACATATCAGTGTCTTCTGCTTTGGTTTTTGCCCTTCCCCCTCCCATCTGACCCCACCAGATAGGCTCCCTTAACGCTGAAATGCTGGCTAAAGTAAATGGAATAAATTCAGCCGAACTGGTCATTGAACCAGTTCAAATGAATTCTTTAAAACGCTAAACAAAAAAACAACAACAAAAAAAATAGTCATTTTTATTCAACTTCACACCACAGATCATTTTCTTTAAAGGCTGAAGGAACAATCAGATGAAAGAGAAAGACAGATAGCATAAAAGAGATTCTTCCCCACTCAATTTGGGTATTGATTTTTCTTTTCTTTTTTTTTTTTTTTAAGAAGTCTTTACACAGAAGGTACTAAGTTATAATTTAACTCTCAAGTTAACTATGGGTCCCCCTCATCTTTCAACTCATTCAAACACAAAGAGCTTTAATGACTTTTTAACTAAAGAGAGAAAAAAACATGAAAATGAAAATCATTTCTCCTGCTAACATGGGCACTCTAAAATAGCCTGTGAGATTTTTGTCCACAAGACCCATTCATGGGAGAAGCACTGGAAACTCTCAACAATCCAGACAAACTTAAGTCTGACACAGAAAGATTACTAGCTCAAGAGGTTCTGGTGATGCAGTTAAAACTTCATTTGAACACTTGAATAATTTAACTCCTCTCCTGAAAAGAGAATAGTGGATTTTTAGCTAAATCAGTTCTCAGTTTTAATTACACCAAATTAATGAATAAGCATCATTTTCCATCTTTTTCCAGAACAAAGAAAAGAAAAAAGGAATTCCATGAGCAACAGTAAGACTATTGGCTGAGTCGCAAAATAGTTTTTTCAAAAAGAAATTTCATCTCTTAAGGACTGTTCATATCCACAGGAGACGAACATGTACATGAAATCATCCTTTACATGCAACTACGGATTTAACTCCTTTGCAAGGAATCAACTCCTTTTTAAAAGATAGAGAAGATCAGATCTTCTGAGCAGATCATCACTAAGTTATAGGATTATGAATCATTTCTCTTTATTCTTTTTTTATATTTTTCAATTTTTATACAAAGAACCATTTTCACCTTTGAAATCAGAGGGAATTTTAATTTGAGCTATCATATGGTAGAATGGAAGATGAAGAATTGGTGGATGATGAGTCAATCCATTTCTTGCTTTGTTGTGAACCAGAAAAAAGCAATCCTTCATGGCAAACGCAGCCCCATGGTGGTGGTGCAGGCTGGATTCTGCCGCACTCACCCCTACTGCCAAGCACAACCTTCAGGCCCCAGTGCTCCACTTTCCTGTGGTCCAGGTTCTAGTCCATCAGGTTTGGCTAATGTATTCATTTGCACCTGTGTGTGACTGTGTGACCAGTGTCCTCAGTCTTCACACACTAACCAGGAATTTGATTCCTGGCTCTGACATTTCACTCAAAACTCCTGTCTAAAAGAAAATCAGGCCAGACAGTTAAATCTCGAGAAACAGCATGAAGGAATATCAAAAAGGGCTTCCCTAAATAAAAGAGTATGCCAACCTGGACAGATAAGAAAGAGAAAAAGTCTGTTTTCAGGGCCCTTTCTGCACATGAGATTTAGTAAAGACACACTACTTACTGCAGTTGGGTTCTCATCAGCCTCAACATCCAGTCTTATTTCTTTTTACTTTCAAACAAATGCCTACAATACCTCCACTCCCAGAACAATTTCCTAAATGGTCATACAAATCTTTACAACCATAGGCAATGCTGTCACTTTTTATGTTTACTGTTTGGGGCACAAGGGGTCCCCCCAAGAGGAACAAGGTGTTCCTGGAGCCTGAGAATTGGAGGGAGCATCTGCTCTCTAGCCAGATCTGGGTTGCACACTCAGCCCTCGGCTCTTCCCAGACTGACCAAATCTCCAGGGAAACAGCTGGGGCTGTAAGAGGTCATCAGAGGAGCACCAAAGTGACAAATACTGAGAGGAGGGAGGTCAGAAAGAGGGGGTCTGCTGCTAGCCAGGCCATGGACAGAATTAAGTCTGGGCACACACTTGTGAAAGTGGCCCTGCTGGCTGTCATAATAAAGTCACTGTCCTCTATGTCCAGATAAATAGCAGATGGCCCAGAGAGGGGAAACTCATGAAGTCAATCAATAAAAAAAATCGGTAATTACCAACAAGCCATCAAGAAACAAACAAACAAAAAAAAAAAATCACATCCTCTTACTTGTAGTTAGCTCAGAGCCTTTTTCAAGATATTTTTCTATTTTTTCACCTGGAAAAGGGGGTGTTAATAGTGACCAAATCACAGTCAGGATTATGTTGGCAGCTGCTGATTCTGCAACTGATGAGCATGTCACATGTGCCCTCATTCCAATTAAGGAGAGCAGTTTACATTCTAACAGAACTGGATGGAATTCAAATCAGTTTGGCAGGGAAACAGAGCCATAATTTTCTCCCTGGTATACTCAGAAGTTAGCTATGAAATGAATGAAATTACCTTTTTCTGGGCAGCCAACGGCAGCACTAAGAGCCTTTATTTCCTGGAAACCCCTAAGCCAGCCCTGCCCAAGCACCCACCTGGACTAGCCCTCCCTCAAGAGAACCAGCAACAATTCACCCCAGCCTTTCTGGATTCCAGTATTCCTGCAACCCCCACCCTCTCCCACCCTCCAGGTCTCGGCAGGGATCCCGAAGAATAAATATATGCACATATTTTAAAACCAATTATTTTCTTTCTATGCTCAAAAAGTAGTTGAGTTGAATTCTTAACAAAATGTATAATATTCAGGATCTCTCTGAGCTGAAGCCTCCATCCCTAGTAAACTGTCCAAGAAAAAATGTCGAGGCATCAACTCTGCAGCCTGCCAAAGCCAGAAACTGCTTTGCAATGTAAATCACTTTAAGAGAAAAGAGAAAACATCAAAATTCTAAAACTGGCACTGAAAAAGTCCTGCTGAGGTGGATGAATGGTTTGTGGGGCTGTAAAAACATACTTGGGCCTTGTATGAACATATCCTTGGCTTTTAAACATACGAGCCACATCGTTATTAATGGTCTGATGCATGAGCTGCATGGTCCTGCCGGCACACACATATAACCCACATGCACCCACAGTTCTTTCTTTGGGGGACTAAGCAAACACATGAAATTCCTAGGCCCTGTGACTCAAATAGGCACTTCTTTATTCTGAGCAGCTATTTCATATGGAAAAGGCAGGGAAGAAGAACAGAGATTAGTTGACAGCCTACTGTGTGCTAAATTCTATGTTAAGCACTTTCCTAAAGATTGGCTCATCTTTTCTTCCCAAAGTAAGCCACAGTTTAAAGATGAGTGATTTCCTAAAGGTCACATGATCTTGGGTGGACCAAGGGTCCAAACCTGCTTCATTGGGCCCCAGAGTCTTCTTTCTGTAACTGGGCGGAGTCTAAAGTCCAGTAAAGGTGGTGCCCTCTGGAGGGGGTTGTTGATGAGAATGAATAGCCCCAGGGAAAATGCTAAGTTTGGGGGTGGAGATTCTGAAGAGAAATAAAAGGAACTTAAGGAGAAGGGGAATTCAGTCACCATGATGTAGGAATAGAGGAATCAGCGGCAGAAAATGTAGCCGGGAAGATTGGAAATCAGACGCCAGAAGTTTTTGAGCTGCCAGGATATAGATTGAGCATTTTTGGAATCTTTAGTGACTTTGGGACCAGGACTTTGGGGGCTTTGCAAGCAGCTGAGCGACGGAAACTGCTCCCAGTTTTGTTTTTACTGCAGCCGAAGAAGGCAGAGGCCGGGAGCGGGTGCCTTCCTAAAATGCATGAGTGCAGTCTGTTGGGCCTCTGGCCACTATAGTTGCTACTTTCAGTGTTGTTGGCCTGGTGCTGTGCTGGGGCACCATGGCACCTCCGGGAGCATCTCCAGTTGTTTTCTGTGTCATCCCCGTGAGTTGGAACCTGGCCTACAGTCTGATTGTTGTGCGTCTGCAGAAGAAGGAAGATGCCATTTTGGAAACGTGGTCTGTTGTTTGGAAGAAGAGCTCCATGTCAGCAGTGGCAGGAAGACGCCACCTTTGTTACTTTTCTGGGACTTAAAGGATTGGACATTGCTTTAAGTAAGGTAAACGGCCATATGTTGACTTCAGTAATTCTTTGCTTTTCCCTGTTTGTTAAATAATTCCCATTGTTATTGTTCCCTAAGCCTGAGTAGTCTTGCAATTGTGCGTGCAGGTGCAGAACCAAGATAGTGCCACGCAAGTAATTTGAGCAATGCCTTTAGCAATTTTGAAACCCCATTTGCCTGGTATCATTTCCATTACACCATGGGTAGGTAGTTCCTATGTTTTGTGAGCCAGAGGCAGGTTCCCTAGCTGCCCACACAGCTAACTGGAAGGGAAGGACTGGCCGTGGTGCACAGGACCTCGCCATCTGTCCTCCTTGCTGGTCAGAGGAGTTCAGCCCTGAAAACAGAATATGGTACTGGAGGCTGTGGCAACTAGAACATTCCAGGAAAGCTGCTTGACAGAGCAACATGATGTCCAGAACAGATAAGCCAAATCCAGCCAGGAGGAGGCCAAGAGCAAGGGCAGTGCAGAAATCCACATGCTGGGGAGCCAGCTACAGTGGGGCGATCTTCTCTAGAAGAGGGCCCTCACACAGGTGAAGGTCTCGCTGCTGCTCGAAGGCTACTTTACTAACTGAGTGACTTTGAGCAGGTACTTAAATTCTGCTTCAATCTCCAATCCCAAACTATTGACTTCAAACAAAAAGCAGTTATTTCATCAGTAAAATGGGTTTATTTGGAAGCAGCAAAGGCAGATTGTAAGTGCATTCTCATGGCAACCACATGTACATCTTTAGTGGTCCAAGTCCAGCACCCCCTTATATCTCCTTTCGAGGGGCTACTGTTTCTTTCTGGGGCAGAGAAGCAATATCAGATATGCAATGTCAGAGATGCAAGAAGTGTTGGGTCCTGTAGTTTGTTGATGGTGCATGGATGGGGTCTCCCAAGCCCCAAACTTCACTTAAACAGAACATCTGTCTATTAATTTTCAGAGAACTGAGAAGCTTTGAGGATTCCAATGACTTAATATATGCAAAGCACTAGGAACAGAACTTAGGGCATAAGCAAGTAGGAGATAATTGTTAGATGTTGTATAAACCCAAGTACATTTAAAGCAGACCTGGAGTCAGGTGCAGGTGGGAAGTTCTACAGCCCCCAACAACAACCCCATATTCAGCAACCCCATAGGTCTTAGTCTGAGAGGGGAGACAGCTCCTCTAGGACCCAGAGGGAGTCTGAGCCATGAGCCGCAGCTTGCAGATGGCCATCCCACTTCTCCCGAGCCAGCACTCCCGGCCCTTTTCCTGGGTTTCAGAGCTCAGCTCTGGCATTCTCCTGCCAGAGGAGAGCCTTAGCCTCTGGAACTTCTAAGAAAAACAATCAAATTGCTGAGGCTGAATCCATTTGCAAATTCCAGAGGAGTGTTGTGAAGAAGGCACCCTGCATTTCCCTTTATGATTATAAATAAATGCTTGGGTGCTGCCAGGGACTTGCCAGCCCCCAAACTAATCCCTAGAATGCCCCCAAGGGAGGGCCACCCTGCTAACCGGAAGAACTTTCCCAGCAGGGAGTCCATCAGTATTTTCATCAGAGAAGAACTGGTTTCCCCTCTAAGGCTTTTCATGGAGATTAACAGTTCAATTGCAGCTGCTTAATGGTGTTCTAGGGAACCTTTCCCTCCTGCTGTTTGCCCCTGGATTGGCCCGAGGACTTGCGGTTAATGGGGCAGGTAGAGAAGCCATTTGTTTCCCCTTGACTGGGTGTGTTAACAGTGTTCTGTTACTCTATCAGAGCTCTCTTTTTTCATCTCAGTCTTGCTCTCAAGGAATGTCCCTCTTTCACGTACATGCTTCTATCAATGCTAGGTATTGAATATCTAGAAACATAACTTCAGCAATGCCCTGCTTCTGTCTCCCAAGCAGGAAGGGAGGTTTAAGGAGGAAGGCATCTTATAGTCAGATGAAAACAGTAAGAACATGCAGTCATGCCCCTGCATCCTCCCCCAATCTCCCTACTCTCCCACCCACCCCCCACCCCTGCCCCTTGCTATCTTTTGCAGTACAGATAGCTCCTTCTCCTCCTTTGCTAGGACAGAACAATTCCTAAGATAACCCGTTTGTTTTGAGTGTTCATTTCTCTGCAACCTCCTTCCTCCCCTTGCCTACCATCCTTTATATTACTGCTCATTCTCTGTGCGCTAGGTACTAAGATTGTTCTCAAATTTTTTGTCCTTTCAGAATTTTTACATGCTATAACATTCTCCTTTCTAGGGATTCAGATAGCTGCAAAGCCTTTCTAAATATAAAGAATTTGATGAAGTAAACTGCACACTTGCAAAACATATGGGCCCTTAACCACATATTTTCCTCAAAAAAGGGTTTAACCACGCAAGTTCTTCACATACTCTATACCACAGCATTTAGGTGATACCTGTTTGTCTGGGGTCCCTGCTTTTATTTTAAAGTAGCTGCTGACTAACAAATGCCTAGTAATAATGCTTTTACCCTCTTATTGTAAGAGGGTGGTGCTCAGGAAAGGGGAGTGTTTCAGGTTCCCTGACCCACCCAAGGAAGGTTGGAGCTGAGAAGGAGAGATAAGAAGACGAGAAGAGAGATAGGAAGGGAGCAGGATAGAATGCCAGAAGCACGAGGAGCAGACAGACATGTGAGGAAGCTGCACTGGCCTGGACTAATTGAAACAGATGTGGGTGAGAGACCCGTGGGGAGGTGACTATGGCAACATTGATCTTGGTTTTGATTTTGCTCTTTAGCTCCCAGAATTGTCTGTTTCTGACCCTTTTCTATGGGTCCCTTTTGGGCCTTGCCTTGGGCCAATCCCATTTGGGTGGAATTTTGCCCATGAGGTGATGGGTAACTTTGGGTGCTTAGTTTAGAAACTATATTCTTTGTCTTTTCTGTATTATCACACTAATTATATTAAAGTTTCTTTTCCACTTAAGGTCTTAAATATTTTGTCCTGATGCAGCAGAACCTATTTAGAGCAGGCAAGTTTGGGGGTTCTGGGGGTGCCCCTCTCCCTGCCCTGTAACATTATTATAAAATTTCAAGGTAACATAAAGAAAATTGAAATTTCTTATATTTTTGAGTAGAATATCCCCCCTTATCTGACTGATTAAAGCAGAAACTGGGCCTCCCTGGTGGCATAGAGGTTAAGTCCCAGCGCTATCACCTCTGTGGCCTGAGTTCAATCCTGGCCAGGGAGCTAACCCACACATGGCACAGCAGACCTCTCCTCTCTCACCCACTCTGGTAAATCCTCTCACTCTCCACACCTTTGGCCTATACCCAGCTCTTCTGTAACAGGGGGGCCTCCAGGAAAAGGGTGTGTCCCAGGTTCCCTGCCCTACCCAAGGAAGGGTGGAGTTGAGCAGCAGAGATAAGAAGCTGGAGAGAAAGAGAGGAGACTGGAGAAGGACAGAAGAATAGAGAGCCAGAAGAAGCACAAAGAGCAGAGAGACATGCAAGGAAGCTGCACTGGCCTGGACTGACTGAAACTGATCTGAGTGAGAGACCTGTGGGGTGGTGACAATGGCAACGCTGATCTGGATTTTAATTTTGTTCTTTTCCTCCCAGAATTGTCTCACTATTTCTGACCCTTTTGTATGGGTCCCTGCGAATGGTGTTTTAGACTTGTGGCAGGCTTTCGGGCCTTGTTTTGGGCCAATCCCATTTGGGCAAACTTTTACCCACGAGGTGATGGGTAACTTTGGGTGTTTGATTTAAAATTATATTCTTTGTCTTTTCTGTATTATACACTAATTGTATTAAAGTTTTTTTCCACTAAAGATCTTACATGTTTTGTGTGATGCGGCGGATGGCAGAACCTATTTAGAATGGGCAGGTTTAGAGGTTCTGGGGTGCCCCTTTCCCTGCCCTGTAACACTTCTACACAAAATTTTTTTTTTTAATTTTTTAACTGCTTTTTTTAAAAAAAGCAAAAACTACTATTTTGGCATGCTTGTACTCTCTTGTGTGTGCTCTCTCTCTCCTTACTATCTACCCAGCAATTTTCCAGAAAGCCAGTAGCCTTCAGTTATTATGATCCAGGTTAATCTCTTACATTCCTACTTATACTGTGAATCAGTCTTTCAAACAACACAGATCTTTACAAGGACTTCCAAACTCTTAGAATTTTTAAAACATATCTGCATTGTAAACTAAAGAAATAGTTCATCAGTTTTCAAGATGCAGTGTTCATAAATGAGAGGTCCTCTGTGGTTACAACAAAGGATCTGCCAAACTTGCTTGCAGTTCAGTGAGAACTGAGGTGTCCTTTCATCGAATAGTCCAGCAATTTAGCTTCTCTGACATGAGTAAATAGATTCGTTCAAATCTTATCTTGGATTTTGCTGAACTGCCCAAGTGGAAGAGCATGTAACTTGAGCAAGGTCAGGCAGGCATCCTGAGCTTGAAATTTTCAAATGCCAAGGAAAAAAATTAGAATGTTCTCGATAATGAATTAAGGTTATATTTTCAAAGCGCTCAAAGCTTAGGTAGCTAAAAGTCCCATTAATCTCAGAAATAATTTTTCAAATTTAGTTTAGGCTAGTTCAAATAGAGCCTCTCTCCTAGTCACTAACCAACTTAGTGTCCCAGCTAATACTTTAAATCTCATTCTATCTGTACTGTAGAAGACCTGTTGTTAGTTCATCAAACTTGTGCTGACAAAATCATTCATTCTGATAAAATCAAAATGCAATTTTGTTTGCTCACAATCAATCTTTTCAATCACCTTTATAAAGAGGGGAAGAGATTTAGATATTATCATTGAGACTTGTTTGATCCTTACATTATTCACTGAATCTATGGCTCCTAAAGATTCCGATGATTTGTGAGAATTAATTTACCTTCCAAGTATTTGTCACCACTGGGTATATTCAGAAAAAGCCAGAAAAGCAAGAGGACTTTTAAAATGCTTTAAGAGAGGGCCTCCCTGGTGGCGTAGGGGTTAAGTCTCAGCACCTATCACCCGCAATGGCTTGAGTGCAATGGCTTGAGTTTGATAGCCAGCCAGGGGGCTAACCCAAATATGGCACAGCAGACCTCTCCTGCCTTACCCTTTGCTCTCCTTAGCAGTAAATCCACCTATTCTGCTCCCCACTTTGTCTCGTGAGTCCTCTCACTCCCTCTGGCCCATACTCCCTAGTTCTTCTATGCATAAATAAATCTAAATACAAAAATAAAATGCTTTGTGGCTACCTTATAAAGGGAAGCACTCACGTACTTGGATGAGCATGTGCCGGTCTGATGTGCAGTACTTGTGGAAAAAATCAGTTAGGTCCTTGACATCCCTGTGGAGAACAGGGGTGCCCTCTTCACGGAGAGGATTCTCCCACTATGTGCTCTTATATGGATGGCTGAACTGAGATGGTATAGACACCAGAGGGTTTTCTTCAGGAGATCCTGCTACTGTGAAGCTTAGACATAGCTTTCTGGGGTGTCAAGCCTGCTTCCGAAGAGGATGAGGGGTGTTGCCTGCAAAGAGGTTCTTGTAGACCTTCTCTGCTTATTGACTCAGCATGCAAAGTTGAACCCCCAGCATGATGGAGTCCAGCACCCCTTCCCCACCTTTTGGGGAGGATCAAAAAGAAACCCGGTACCAATGAGAGGATGAGATTACCCAGCGTCAATGCCAGGTGAATCAAGAGTTATAATGCAGGTTTGAGACCACACGTCCCAATCTTCATTTAGTTATTATGGTAACAAAAGAGAAACCTGGAAGACTGAACCAACAAGAACAGCTTATTCCACCTCGAGCTGAAGTATCAAGTCAAAGGTCAGAAAAATGGCAAAATTGGTTTGTTTGGTTTTCAAACCATGGTAACACTTAATTTGCAACTGTACCAAGGATTGGGCAAGCAGGGTCAGTTCATAGGTTAAACCATGCCTCCACAAAAGTCTGTTCTTCATCTGAACATAAGGTACCCCAAAGGCAAGTCCTGAATCAGTCTTCTGCTACCAATTTCTTGCTATTGATTCCTCAACTCCTGACCCATTAAAACCCAGAGAATTATTAAAAGGTTTGTTCAAAGACTTCCACTCCAATATCCATTCTATTTCTTCTCCATCCCATTACTAGTCATGAAAAAACTCCTATTTGCATGCAGTGGAAGAGCAGCTGAGGGTCAAGGTCACCAGCTGAGCTAAGACATCTTCCCAATTCAGTTACTGGACTCAGGCTTCCAGCTTTATTTAATCAGTGTCCCTCTATATCATTTCCTGTTCCAGAAGGATCAACACTCTTTCCTGCAAGTTCTTCTACTCCAGGCCTAACGTGAGCTCTCACTGGACTTTGCCAGTCACAGAAAGTAAGGCCCTCTCTGTGGGCCACAGACTCATTTCAGGTCTCACACTCCAGGAGCCTCTACTCTCCAGGCTCCTACAGAAATGTCCGAGGGGGGTTTCTGGGAATAGAAAACCACAGAGCTTCCTTGAACTTCTGGCAAATTCCTCTCTCTCTCTACCCATAGTCACACTATCAATTCTCCTTTCCAAGTTTTAGGGTTTTTTTCTTGGTTTCTTTCCCTGGGAAGGTCTTCAATATCCTAACCAGAAGCTACCCAACCAACCAGGACTCACAATCTTAGTCAATCTATCCAACCCATCCACACAAAGACAAGTCTATTTCCTGGTATGTTTTAATTCCCAAAACATCCCACTGAAAAATATTTGTGGAGAAGCAAAGTTCTGGATTTCTCTCCTGACCTGACAGCGTGATAAAAAGCATTAGGACTTAAGCCCTGATGATGGATACATCAGTAACTCAGCAGGATGTTCTGTAAACACGGGGATTATATTCTTTTTTTCCTCTGATCGCCACAAAGGTCATGCTACCCCTTACCTCTCAAGGCTGATTCTTCCACTTTTGAAACACATCTGCCACGCAGCTCTCGTCTTGAGGTCTATTGGCTGCACCCTGTCCCTCAATATTCTCCTCTACCATATGGCTGTAGGGGTTGTACAGAGATGGAAATTAAGGCTTTATACCCCAGGCTTAGAGCCTAAAATTTTACTCCAGACCAATGCTACACAATACTCAGTGTACAGAAAGATTATCCAAGAATGAAGAATGGCTTGGAGGTTGATCTTGTCTTAAATCCAAATCCATCTGTTTTGGATCCAGGGAATCTTCTTTTGTAATAGACATGCTAATAAAAAAAAAATGACTCTTTGAGAAAAATTTCTATACCTGCCTAAGTTGTCTTAATGCATTGTAAATGCCTGGAGACCAGAAGTCACTGCTTATTCTTTGTATCTCCCATAGGCTCACATGCCATTTTATCACACAAGGAGCCTTAACTAGGTTGGATGATAGTGGTAAATGTCACTACATCGACATTTAGTGCTTATTATCATAGAACCTGTTGCACTGACCTAATATTATTGTGAAAATGACAAACAAGGAGCTGTATAAAAAACAACAACAACAACAAAAAAAAAAAAACTGTTGTTGTATGGAAGAACTGTGAGTGCAGTGATGATACAATCATCTTCCCTCAATCGTCCCTGTCTCTTTTCCCAAGTAAAACTGTGTGTGCCTGGTCATTGGCTTCTCTGCCAGAGTTAATGAAATGTTAACTTGTAGCTAGCCATCAGTTGAGAGCTCACAGGTCACTCACTGATTTTCCCCACTGTTTGACCTCTGTCCCCACAGATGCACTTCTCAGATTCCTTCAGAATGGCCTGGCTCTTTAAAGCACAACCACCCAACCCTAGACCCAGCTATCCAGTTGAAGAGTTTGTAAACACCACCCCAATACCCTAAAAAAGTGGAAGAGACCATGTGAAGTCCCACTCCAGAATTTCTGGGCTACTCCTGACTGTGCACCTCAACTGTGAGGTGCATGCTGGGTAGGTTTAGTGATACCCCAGGAACCCCAGGGACCATCCTAGGCTATAGGTGACAAAAGCTGAGCAGACAACCTAGTCCCAGAGGCATTGCTGCAGCCCGGAGAAATGGTAACGGAAGACTGTTTATGATTTGATTTGGCTGTAACTCTTCTACTTCTGGAGTTCTTACTCTCCAATAGCAGGTAAAAATTAAATTTTTAGAGTACAATGAAATGCAATAGCTGATGAACAAGTAACCCGAGTACAGAGCTCAGCACAGACATACACAAGTTGAATTCTTTTCCTCCTTTGGCACTGAATGAGAGCAAAGATGCGGGTTCTAGTCCTCCCCCTGCCCTGAGACCTTGGGCATCTCTCTTCCATCTCTGGACATCAGGTTTCTTGCTTGTAAGAACAAAGAAAATTGCACCATCTCTAAGGAAACTTACCACCTAACACTAGGACCTGAATGTTGAGTGTAGGTGGACGGGAAGAGGAGGGGAGGAGAGTGAACATGCAGTGTCTCCTACCTCTAGCACATGTGGCACACAATTCATAGCCACTTGTATCCTCACAACTCCATTAAGTAGATGTTATTAGTATTTCCATTTTCCAAACAAGGGCACTGAGGCAAAGAGAAGTAAAGGTAACTTGGCCAAGTCATACAGCTAGCAGGTTTGATTATAAGTGAAAATGTGGTGGACTGCTCAGTCCATCAAAGGGCACTTATTTGTTACTTATTTGCACCCATTTCAGAGAACTTCAATGCCCCTACACTTGCACTGAACAGACCCTTTTAGAATTACTTTTGTTACAGAAGAGTAAAATATGCGCCTCAATTCTGTAACTGTTCAGAGGCACTTACTATTCCAACTCCCTAAAATTACCCACCAGCTAAAAGACAGCATTTTCCAGTTGTACCGCCAGAGCATAACCCCTTCCCACCACGTGGATAACCCCCAGCAGAGAACCTTGCTCTTTAGTCATCGTTTTTTTAGTGAGACAAGGTCTCTTTTGGAGACCCTGAATTCCTCCTTAGTGTTTCCTGAATTGTACCTTCAGTATTTATAGAAGTTACTAAATTTAAGATAAAAGGGAATAAGGCCAGAAAGTCCAAGGAAAGAAATGTTTCTTTTGCTAATTCTAAAATTAACCTACCATCTACAAAGTGTGTGATGGAATGTTTAATCTCCTCTGTAGGGCCGGCAAGTTTACCCTTAAAAACTACAGACCATAGAGAGGAATCCATGTTTGAAACCTTATACCAGGCCTCAAATTGCAGTATTTTGGGAAATAGTTTCCCAATAATGAGTCCAATAAATATCTAGTGCTTCTAAGTGACTTTTTTAATATCTAAAAGGGCAGGTTTATTATAAAAAAGGGAAAGTAAAAGATGCTTGCACAGACTTAAGCGGGCAGAAAGAGCTACCCTGAAAGGGACAGGTTTGTGAAAAGAAACACCTGCATAGTCACAGGCGGGCGGGGAAAGCTGCTTAAGGAGAAGCCCCGCCCCCCCTTCCCTCTCCCTTGCTCCCCTCTTCTTGCAGCTCAATCCCTTTGCTCTCCCATCAGAGGGAAACTAGCACAATAAGACCCTTGTTTCTGATGGAGGATCTGTCACTGGCAAAGAAGAGGCAATGTGTTTTTTATTGAGTAGACCCCCTTAATGAGCAATGCACAAAAGATCATTAATTATAAGCCATCCTCTGTCCCAAGCCCATACACACATTTGCATTTCCAAAAGCTCCACTCTGTCCTTTTGAAATGTTTTGCTCTGGTTTTTCTGGGTGGGCTAGGAAATGGCTGTGACCACAGGCAACACCTCATCAACACCCTGAGCACAAGGCAAATATTTAAATAGCGCGCCTGCAGCGTGCAGGCTGCTGAGGTGGGGTGTTGGGAGGTAACATGGGCACTATCCTCGGTTCTCACCACAGGAAAACAAACGTCAACTGAGAGAAGAGGCAAGTCCACACCGTCAATGGATTCCCTGCCTTTTCTGCATTGTGTCACTGCAAGAAGCACAGATTTTTGCTGAGTTTTGGGACCATGGATGAAAGAAAAGAAAAAGGAAATCTCCTGCTTAGAAGAGTTCTGCTTGCCCTGGGAAATATGGATTAACTTGTCGAACTAAAACAACGTATTAAAACCACTTCTTTAGATGTGCTTTGTGGGCTCAACACACAGACAATCCTTGTGTTTACATTTCACATGACACACGGTCTTATAAGAACTTGTTTAAAAGGACAATATGGGAAGGTCTGTCTCCACCATACCAGGGATGTGCAGAATGTTCTAAAAGGCAAGAGGATGTGCTGCGCAGGGCACCTAATCACTTATGATTTGGAAAAGGACAGGGAGTGGTGGCAGTAGAGAGAAACAGGCAAGGACACATCCCACCTGGAAAGCATCTTCTTGGCCTAAAAAAGTGAGTGAACACATCATGTGTCTTCAGGGAATCACAAATTAAAATGACACTGAGATACCATTACACACTTTAGAAATGCCAAAATCCAGAACACTAACAACACCAAATGCAGGCGAAGATTTGGAGCAACAAGAACTCTCATTCATTGTTGGTGGAAATGCAAAATGGTACCGCCACCTTAGAAGATATTTTAGCTGCTTCTTGAAAAACTAAACATACCCTTATCTTATAATCCAGTAACCATATTCCTTGGTATATACCCCATAGCATTGTAAATTTATGTTTACGGATGTGTCTATGTGCATACTTGCACGTAAATGTTTAATTTATTGTTACCACAATTTGGAAGCCACCAAGATGCCCTTCAGTAGGTGAGTGGATAAATAAGCCATGATACATATGGGCAGTGGAATAATAAACAGCACTAAAAAGAAATGAACTATGCTACCATGAAAAGACATCAGGGAAATGTACTTACATATCACTAAGAGAAATAAGTCAATCTGACAGACTATATAATTTATGACTCTAATCCTATGATATTCTGGAAAAGGCAAAACTATGGAGATAAATGACTGACAGAGGTTGGAGGAGGGAGGGATGAATGGGCAGACACAGCAGATTTTTAGAGCAGTGAAAATACTCTGTAAAATAATATAATGATGGATACCTGTCATCATGTATTTGTCCAAACCCAAAGAATGTACAAATCAAAAATGAACCCTAAGGTAAACTACGGGTTTTAGGTGATTGTGGTATGTCAATGTGGGTTCATCAACTCTAACAAATGGACACCTCGGTGGGGATATTGATCATGGGGGAAGTTATGCATATTTGGGGGCAGGGAATATCTTTACCTTCCCCTCAACGTCTCTGTGAACCTAAAAGATCTCTAAAAAATTAAGTCTTGGGCCTCCCTGGTGGGCACAAGGGGTTAAGTCTCAACACTATGAAGCTATTCAGAGCCACTGCAGCATGAGTTTGAACCCCAGCCAGGGAGATTCCCACGTGGTGCAGCAGACCTCTCCTGCCTCACACGCTGCTCCCCTCAGCAGTGTATTTCAGTAGATCCAACTGTTCTGCTCCCCACTGTCTCTGGTGAATCCTCCCACCCCCACTCCACACCTCTGGCTACACCCTAGCTCTTGTATGCATAAATAAATAAATCTTTTTTAAAAAATTAAGTCTTAATTAAAACAAAACGTGTTTCAACTTTGGGAGCTACATAGACACCATCTTCCCTAGGCTTAGCAGGAGCACTTTGAATAGACTGAGGCAAGCAAGCAATTAAATATCTATGTGAACGATATATAATGTCTATGTGAGAATGATGTAACAGGCAGCAAATAACTATAAGAGCAATATTTCAGATTTTTAATATGGCAGTGGGTTACCGGTTTCAAACAATTTCATGCAAAGCATTGCCTAAAGTGTTACATGTACATCAAACTTGCTTAAATCAGATTTTGCCTCCCATGAGAAAATCTTGCCAATCCCTCAGGTCTAAAGCTAGTGACTCTATTATTGTGTTCCTAAAGAGCTTCATCTTTATTGTATATCCCTCTTAAGTCTAATTTCCCCCAATATTCTGTCTTTTTCTCTTGGTCCTTCACTAAATATTCATTCAGTACCTGTTATGGGTCAGACACAGTTCTAAAATTGACTCCATATTTATTTTCCATTCTGTCTGTGACACTTACAGTCGTGAATATTAAGGATGTCATTGTAACGACATACATATCCTGAAAGTAGTAGAACTGCTGGCTGTTGCAATGAGAGGATACAGACAGAGCAATTGATAAGATGGTGGGATAACAGGACCGAAGTGGTGAGATGGAGACACTGAATTCTTCTCAGTGTAAAGAGTTTTATCTTAAGGCAGTCTATATCAATGTTTGTTTGATAAGAGCTTCTATTTCTCCTCTAAGATTTGAGCAATAACAAACAGTCTTGCTGAGTCACCAGCACAGCACCTGTCAGACAGGAGGGACTCAGTGGTGTTTGAAATGAAGGAGATAGAACATAATATCTTTTCTTTAGAGGATAACTATGCACCTAACAGGGTCATTAACTCTTCACACTTACTATCAGGAAAATATTCCCAGCTAGAACAGGTGGACAGTTGGAAGTTCAGAAAAAGTTTGCCCCGCAAGGAACATGAGGTACACAGCGACCGATGCAGCTGTGCATGGTTGTAATCACCTCAGGTAACCCGAGGGCCACGTGGGCATTCTGCTTTACTGAAATGTATAAAAAATTTCTCATCCCCTCAAATACAACAGAACACAAAACATGTGGAGTTACTTAGCAGAGGGATTAAGAGCATGAACTGGATTTGGATTATTTACTGTGGACAAATTGTTAAGCACTAGTTGCTAAACCTCACAAAGTCTCAGGTTCCTCATCTACAAAATGAAAATAATACCGTTACCTCCTGAGGTTATTGGCAGGATTAAGTGCAATCATGTGCTAACAAATATCCAATAAATGTAATCTATTAATCATAATGATCTTGTCGAAATGAAATAATCCCAGGAACGACGACAACCAAAAAATGAGCTCCCAAAGGAATTGATTCGGGTCAGACAGGATGATGACACCATTTTCTCCCTCAGTTTGTCACCCCTACCTCCCACCATCCCTCCCGCCAAGGCAGGGATTCTTAGGATCCAGAGAGCCTTCAAACTCCCTGAGATTGAGTGCAAAATATTGAACTTACATACATGGTTCTGAGGAAGGAGTCCACAGTTTCCATAAGATTCTCAAGAGCCTGACACTGCCCCCAAGCTGTTGCCCCAGGGGATAACGGATTTACTCTGAGCCTTGTTTTAAAATCTAAACTTTCTACACAAAACTTCTCTTCCTTTTTTGGTTTTGTCAACCCAATCCTTTCCTGAAGAATTTTACACCAAGAATCTAAGGAAAAATTAGAAAGGAAATAAAGGATATGCAAAAAAAAAAAAAAGAAAAAAAGAAAAAGAAAAGAAAGAAATAAAAACCCTGAACATCAAAGAACAGTGCACTTACAGATCCTGAGAGGACTGCAGCACCTCGGGCTGGCTGGCTGGGTCAATGACAAGGGAAGGGCCAGGCCCCTTTTCTTACTGCTCCTCTCTTCTGTCCCATGGAAGAGTGTAGGGACAGGAAGACACCAGGAGCAGGTTCGCTAAGCAGCTGCGCAGATGGGTAAAAGGAGGAAGTAGTCCTGGCACCCTCGGTGGCCTTTTAGGCTTTTACTGGTCTCTTGCAGAGAGGCAACCAAGTACAGGGCAGGCAACTGGCCGGCCCAGGGGACAGGAGACTGGTAAACCTCCCAGCCTGCAGCAAATCTTTACTCTCCAGCTCTCAGGCGTTCTCTCGTGGCCTCTCTACTATACAACAGACGGTCCTCTGCTCCATGCTCTATTTGCTGCTGCTGCTGCTGCTGCTTCCACTTATAAGCCCAGCCTCTGGCTCAGGTGCGCCCACTCACACAGGCCCACACCCTCCTCCAGGTGCCCACCATCAGGCATGCGTGTAGGCCTGCAGAGGTCCATCATTGAGGAAGGGCAGAAAAACCTGATGACTCTCTTGTTTACCCTACTAAGAGTACTGCTTCTTTTATTTAATAGTGGGATTCTTTTAGAAAATGTGCCATCTACCTGGATGTGTTGCTACAAATACAGATTACTTCTCTCAAAATAGGTCCTAGAGAAGAGTTTACAATAACCAAAAGGGACTCAAAATTATTTAATCTATTGATGGCTAGAGGACTGGGAAGAGACACAGGGATTAGAGAGAAAGAGAATTTGGGGAGAACCAAAAAAAGGGGAAGAAAAATTTCTTTTCTACCTTTTGTGTCTTCACCAGTTTCTTACTGGCAAAGACTCTTTGCCCCACCAAACTTTAATCAGGCTCCTGAAGCTTCTCCTAGACCTAACTGTGCACCACTTGTAAAATCCAGTTTTAGCAAGAACTCCACCAAGTTATTTTTGACAATTTAGACAGTTCTTCAGTCAAGAGTCCTGGACCCTCAATATCTGATTGTTTTGATATCAGATCAGCTTCCTTATCCTCCACCCTCCAGGTAATGTCTGATCTCGCTGAGCTGGCTTCAGCAAGAATCCTTACGGGCCGGTCTAGCAAAAAAATCCTCTCTTAATTTTGGTGCTTCCTTTTAGTAATTTTCTATCCACTGACCCTGCTCCTCAAATATAAACTCCCATTTCCCTTGCAATATGATTGGAGTTGAGTCCAGTCTCTTTCCCCCAATTAAATCCCTGTTGCAGTAGTTCTTACCCTCAGTCCTCTCGAATAAATTCTGCCTTACTATGCAAAAAAAAAAAAAAAAGTGAATTAAAGCCCATACTATCAACAAAAGGGTTTGTTTTAATAAGCAAAAACACAATTGTCAGTTAATAAGTCCTTAATGAGTTTCAAAGGTTTTCCTGAATAGCATTCTTTTTCTGGGAGAGAGATCAGAGGCAGGTAAGGAATACAAGGATATTAGATCTATCAGACTGTGAATATGCTCTCCTTCCTTTCATTTTCATTAAGTCTGAGTGGGTGAGGGCTTTCCTGAGAGAAGAGAGAGGGAAGGGAAGCATGAAGAATAGGAAAATTTCTGAAAATCATTCACATCCAGCTCAGGTTTTATTGAGTGCTTATTGAATGCGGGTCACTGGACCAGGAACTGGAAAGTAGGAAAAATGAATAAAATTGAGGTCATGTTTTCAAGAAGGTCCTAATCAAAGGAAAGATGTAAGTGAAAATATATCATTTAAATTGATCAAACGTATCATTAACCATGTGATGGGAAGCCCGAAAAGGAATAAAACTGGAGAAAACACATTCCACAATGAAGTCCAGACTGTCCTACTTTAAAATTGTCTCTGGGATCTGCCCTTTCCTGCCTGCTATCACCCATGTTCTTCCTAGGCATATAAACCAAGTTGACATGAAAAATTTTCCTGAAATCCAAACATTCAATGGTCAGGGCTAGAGCCCCCTCTGTGCATTCTTGTTATCAGGACAGTAACTCTTTCCACTTTCAAGGGAATGAAGAAAAGGAGAGTTGTCTTTTTCCATAGACTGGGCCCTTGGAACTGCACACTTTCCCTTTGCTTCTGGAATGCCTTGCTCTGCAAAATTCAGAAATGTGTGGCATGGAAACTACTTTGCCAGAGAGTAAAGAAATCTCAGGGTGTGAGCTCCATCAAGGTAGACAAAATAAGGGCACACAGACTGGTTTCTTAAACCAACTTGGCACCAATCAGTCCATCACAAACAGGATGCTACTTCTAGGTTCTATTTCCAAGCCACATGTCTGTTACCAACGGAGCCAAACCCCTTTTGTGGGAGTCCTAGTCCGATGCTAAACCAAAGGTATTCTTACTACCTCTCAGTGAGTCATTGAAAGAAACCCGGGGTGACAACAGGTGAGGGCAAGGAAAAGGGTATAAGAAAAGCCAATCCTGGCATCCACTGGAGAAGCCCTAGAAAACTCCATTTACATGGGCAGGAGGCCTGGTTTCTTGCACCCCACCTTCCTGGCAATCTCACCAACCCACCCCTCACTGCACCCATCTATCTGTCTCTCCACTTTGGCTCCACAGCCACATTTCAGACCTCCACCAAACCTGCCCAGCTGCAATCCCCAACCTGGACCAGGTTAGCCCTCATCATCATTTGTAGTGATGAACAGCCCTCATCACTGTTTCCTCACTGCTGTTACAGCAGGCAAGGAGTTTCTGCTCCAAAGTTAGCACTCAGAACCACTTCGAACCACTGAGCACTCCAGCACACACACACACACACACACACACACACACACACACACACACACACACACACACTCACACCTCCCCCCACCTCATAAACTCTTGATCTCTGAATGGCTCCTCTGTGATTGCTGATTTTGTCAACCTGGCTACAGGATGCACAGATTTCTGGGTCTCTGTAAGGGTGTTTTCAGATGAGATTAGCATCTTAATCAGTGGCTTCAGCAGATTTCCCTCCCCAGTGTGGGTGGGTACTATGATCTGAATGTGTCCCTCCAAAATTCAAATGTTGAAATCCTCAAGGAGATCTTATTAGGGGGTGGGATGTTTGGGAGGTGAATAGGTGATAGGCCAGATCCCTGGTGTAGGGGCTCACATCTCTCCCTTACCTCCCACTTTCTGGTCAAAGAGGCCCCATAGAGTTCCCCAGCCCTTTCCACCATATGTGGACCCAGGCAGAAGTTGACAACCTGTAGTCCAAGTCCCAGAGACTCAAGACATCATCACTTCTTACCCAGAATACTGCAGTCATTCTAAGTGCTCGCTCCTGCTTCCAGTCTTGTCCCTTCACCCACACTTTTCAAAAAAATTTACCACTGAGCTGTCACAAAATAATGTGAATCTACTCATGCTTAAAAATCACTTAGAAGTTTCCCACTGTCTATTAAATAAAGTAAAAATGTCTCTATACATCACATAAGACATTTTCTGATCTGCCTGTCTCTCTAACCTGTCAATTACCAACCCTACCACTTGCAAATGCTGTGCCCCACCATGGGGAACTCCCTGCTGTCCCCCAAAATGAACAGTTTAATCAACTAAAACAAAAGGGAACTTATTTAATGGATATGGGGGTTGAGTCTTGGAAAGAGGTTGAGACGACCTACTGGTCACGCCACTACTGCAATGAATTACTTGTAAGTCTTCTGTACCAGCTTTGGGCAAGAGCAAAGTTCCAGGCAAAAGCATCTGAATGACATGATTTACTTGGTGCCATGGTTGTACTGAGATCAGATAAGTGAGGAAGTAATTCATTCAACACCCTGGTAGGAGGAAGAGATCTGTGTATTCCCTCCTGCCAACAATACAACAATGGAGAAGAGGCATGGGGGGAGATTAAGTTCCCAGTGGAATTGGTGTGTTACAGGAATGGGGACAGGTTCACAACTGTGTCCATCATGACCCTATCCTTCTTCATACATGAAATATAGCATTTCATCCCACCCACCCACCCCCCTACCACTCCCATTTTGCCTAATGCATTCCCATTTTTCCTTGTAAGCTTTAATCTGGCATTACATCCTCTCAAGGTCTTCTTTGACCCTCACAGCCTAAGCACCAAGCGTAATGCTGCAAAAAAAATTGTAGATGAGTTTCAAACAATTCACTTAAAATAGAGTGACTTGCCAAAAGTTTGCAAGCCATGTTTAATGATGGAAGTGGAAGTTGCTCTGGGAATCCCTAAGACAGTCTTGCATAATTCATGTGTCTCTCTGTTGCTTCATGATTTGCATACTGCACTGCTCAGGAGATTCTAGTACCAAATCCAGCCTCACCTTTGGTTATTCACTGAGCTAATTCAGCCTCAGTATCATGACTGTTCTCTCCAAAAAACAAATAAGCTTATTGATGCCTTTGGGAATCCTAATCTGTAGGAACTTTCTGTTTGTTTTGATATCTGCAAAAGTATCTTAATTTAATCTGTGGCAAGAGAGAAACATATGAATATATTTCTATAGCTATCTTGTGTGCTTTTGAGGATGATTCACTCATTTTTAAAACCATGTTCCCTCCTAAATTAGTCTCTCTGCTCCAGATGCATCTCTTTAGAGGATATCGCAAATTTATTTAAAAAAATTCTTGCTAAGTGAACCATTGGTAGACTTAATAAATTCATTTAAGAGAGAATCCATCTATGTAGAGTGGGCTTTCTCAGGCTCTGAGCCACATCAAGAGAGTAACTGTGGTGTGCGGAAAACAAAGGACAACAACCCACCAGTAGCAGCAATGGTTACATGTCTGAAGATGGTGTCATGGGATCTGCTGCGCTTCCGCTCCCCAGAGCCAGAATCCAGGTGTCCAGGTGCCCGTGACTCGCGCTTTGAAGGCACTCCCGCCACCCTTAACACTCAGCAATTATAGATAATATTTTAATAGAGCAAATTTAAAATATAAAAAAAGGAAAGAAAAAGCAGACCATGCCTGCATCCACACACACATACATAAAGAAGAAATAAATAATGATGTGCTAGAAATTGAACAGAAGGGCCTTCCTGGTGGCGCAACAGGTTAAGCGAAGCACTGTGGAGCTGTCCGGAGCCGCGTCGCAGCACGGGTTCCATCCCCGGCTGGGGAGATTCCCACATGGCACAGCAGACCTCTCCTGCCTCTCCTGCTGCTCCCCTCAGCAGTGCACTTCAGTCGATCTGCCTGTTCTGCTCCCCACTCTGTCTCTGGTGAATCCTCTCACCACCCCACACCTCTGGCATATACCCCAGCTTATATGCATAAATAAATAAATCTTTTTTTAAAAAAAGAAATGAACAGAAATATAATTCAGTAAGTGACCGAAGCTATGGGTTTGACAGCTCTGGAGGATGCAGATAGGCAGGAGAACAGCTCTGCCCAGGCTAGTTATTTGAACCTTATTGGGGCAGGGATTCCTGCCTGAAAAATTGCTGCAACTGCTACCTGGGATAAGGACTTAGAAGAACGTGAATCTGGACAAGTTAGGAACAAGCAGGAATAACCTTGTGACCAGGACTTGGGCCAAACTGCCATTTGGCTCCGTAACTGAATCTACCAAGTCCCAATGGCATCATTAGACAGGAGTCCAGAGCCAGGTTGGGGAAGGGACCCCAAGGCCTAACTGGAAGCGATTTTAAAGCCGTTGGTTAAGTGAGCATTTTAAATCGATAAAATGCATTCGTTTGACTCTGGGCCCAGAAAAGTGGTTCTCAAGTGCCTAAGACTCTTCTAGGGAAGCTTATTAAAATCCAGATCCTAGATACAACTCCCAGAGGTTCTGATTCTGAAGGTTGGCAGAGGCAACAGATCTGCATTTTTAACAGATTATTCTGATACAGGTGGTGGAAAAAAATGTAACTTCTGAAATGTTGGCTGAGTAAAGTTAAATTAGCCAGGCTGCCCTCAGGGAATCTCCACCAAACATAAAAATTGAGCCACCTATTCTAGGAGAGATCTATGTTGGAACTATGACAATTCTAATTAATGAGTTAAATACTAGTCTAGAAATCAAACACTCTGGATCCTGTCCCAGATTTTCTGGTAACCAGCTTTAAGACCTTGGCAGTAGGGAGGGGGGAGTATTTTTCCTTTCTGGGACAGTTTCCTCATCTAAAATAAGATTGGATGGTTCCTGCCAGATCTAATATTCTTTAACTCATTGAATTCAAACAATGGGAGAGTGGACCTGTAGTTAATTTCATCTTTCTACATTCTTTCTACATTCTTCCCCTATTTCCCTGGGAGATGGCAGTGGGCATGGGCGGCATAAGAAAATGCCCAAGATATCTTCTGTTTCTGCACTCTTCATCAGTATTGGGCTGCAAAGAAGAGTTTCTGGGTGCTACACCAAATTGCCCTTCAAAATGAGATCTCCACCCTCCAAGGTTGCAAAAGTTATTCCCCAGTAAGCAATTTACCAAACTCACACAGCCAAGGGTGAATAAGGAAAATGCAATAGAACTTTGCTATTTGGAAATTACCTTGGCAATTGCACTAGGCAATTTAAAATAAAAACGGGTGGCAACAAGAATAATAACAAAGATTCGATTCCCAAGCTAAAATCTCTCAGATTCAGCCCCAAGCCAATTGGCACACACAAACTACAAATCCTGGGAAATGTAGGCCCCTGGAAAAACTGTATGGATGTGGCAACAGGAGCCGTAACCAAACAACCTTCAGAGAACAAATAGACTGTTAACTAGATCTTCTAAGAAAAAGCATTTTTTCTTTAAAAGCTGTCTTTTGTGAGGCTTGGATTCCTTTAGCAATGAATGTAGTGCCAAACTGTTAACCCAAAGACTGGAGCCTGCTGGCATTGATGGTAGGACTCTTTATTTGTTCTGGAAGCCCCTTTATCAACACTTCGGTTACTCCTACAGTGCGGACTCCAAACAGTACTGTTTAAGAAAGTATCTACAAATACCAGAATGGCTAATCCCTCAAGGAAGGTGTTAATTGGTCTCTTGGTGATTCCAAACCAACACACAATAAACTGGCGTCCTTTTCAACTGTAGAGGTTTTTCCCTCCCTGCTATCCAACGAGCTGGCCCTTCTTAGCTAAATTTCTTTTTTTCTTTTTCTTCTTTTCAGCTTATGTTTTAGGTGAGGATAAGAGCAAAAGAAAGTAGCACAAAATATAATGGGTCTTTCTTGCTTCATCTGACAGTAATTACAGGGTGTTAAACCTGAGGTAAATGGGGCCATAGTGTCTTCAGGAAGAATTGAATTAAGAAGGAAGCTTGTCATTCCTGAAGCCTTCCTCATGAGCACAGGAATCCTCCATTAAATAATAAACACCTCTTAGTGCCTCTGGCCCAAATACCCAGTTTCCTGGTTGCTGGCTGAGTAGTTACCTGAGGCAGAGAGCCAATCAGCAAATTGCCAACATTAATCCTTTTTATTATCTATATTTTCATCTCCCACCTCTGACCTGCAACAGCTTCACACTGTCAACTCAGACTGGAGTTTTTGAACACTTCCCTTGCCACTGAAGAATTTTCCTGATGTGAGTGAAGTAGTGTGACTATAGAGTGGTAATCTAGTAAGAGGGAACCACCCCATCTGGACAGGCCTCTGGGTTCTACTCCCAACTTCCTTCATCTTCTGTAGCACCACCTGCCACCTTCATTCAACCTGAGCTCTTTGCTTTGGCAAGAACAGGAATTTGACCTGGAAGGGTTTTTTTGTTTGTTTGTTTGTTCTTTTGGTTAAGTAGGTAGCCCCAGAGCAAAGCAATGTCAAATTTTTTTGTGTGCAATTCTTGTCTTTCTCTTGCAAATAACTTCAGAGTAAAAAGTTAGCGGAAAGGACTGTATGGCTAGTGATGGTCTCTCCCCCTAAACTTTCCATGGCAGACAGAGTGTTGACTTGTACTTATGAGATCCTCTTGGGGCTGCACTTACTTCCTGATAAGGCTGGCTGCCAAGCTGCCTCTGGTGGGACTGCCCTGGAGCCTCCGGGGCTCAGGAGACAGGATACAGGGTTTATGTCACCAACTGAGTGCAGAGACTGAGCTGGCCCATGCCGGGAACAGAGTGGTCAGACATTACTTCACATCACGGCAGAATGATGTAATGATGGCCCCACTGAGGATGCTGTTAAATAGCTCAGTGTTTGTTCCTCTGTCCTCAGTGATATTTCTGTCACCAAGCCAATGGCTTCCTCAAAGGAATTAAGCAAGGATCTTATGATAGCCTTTTTTTTGTTGGTGTTAGTAACAAATAATTATGGGTTCCCTACACCAAGCGCCATGCAAAAGCCATAAAAGAAAAAAGGTGGCACCACCTTTCAAACAGCTCATCTCTCTAAAGATTATTGCTAAACCCTTCTATATCAATCATTCAACGAATATTCATAGAGCAGTTTTCATGGGCACTGCAATACACCAGATGTTGAGTTTGCTGGCATGCAATGAATTCAATACTCTTCTGCCCTCAAGGAACTTAAGCAAACATGATAAGGGATAAATGTACACATAAAAACTAGGTAGACCTAAGGACCATTACAGGCCTGATGCTAAATGGGAGAGAAAGCTATTTCTGGCAATGAGGAGCAATTGGGCATGGAGCTCTGTTTGTGTGTATGTTTGTTACAGGGCAGCCCCGATATAAAATGGGGTGCTTGACTGTGGGTCCTCACCTGTGCGCTTAAAAGGGATTTACAGTAAGACTCAATTGCAGGCACACACAATAAAATTAATAAAGGGTTTACTTACAAAGGGAAGGGAAATAAAAAAAGAACGACTCAAGGAAAAAAGAAAGAATAAATTGGTGAATGCATCCTACCAGTTCCGCTGAGCTAGAATCCCAATGGCACACTAAAAACCCGGCAAACAGCCAACAGAGCCCCAAAGCCCACATGTCTGGTTATATATCAAACCTGGCTGCTTAACTCCTCCCTCAGTTCCCAGCAATCCTCCCTTCAGTGATGATGACATTATGGGATTTGTAGTCCTTGGTGTCTTGGATCTCTTTGGTCTGAGGTGGGGGTGGGGTCCATAAAAACATATCTGTGGAGTTTATTCAGGCCGTCCTTCCTCCCCCAACATGTGACTCAGAATGAGTCATTTCTTTCTACCATGTAAGTTAGCAAATCCATCATATTAAGAACTCCATCTCTTCTTAATACCAGGATGTAGTGGGATATGTATTTTATACAAAATATCACCTGGTCTAGTCTTTATCACCTGCACTATGATAGATGAAAAAAGACAAAAGCAGAACCTTTGAAATAGTTTAGAATGATAACTAAAAATAAAAGCTACTAGTCACACCAGATCCACCAGTATATCACCAATACCCCACTGATACCCACATAATCTGACAAGGATGCCTGCCTGCTGGACAAACAAGCACGGCCTGCAGCCATTCATGACTGTCCTGGAACACCCTCCCCGCTTCCCTCTATTAGCAATGCACCTTCCACAAGCCCCAACTTCCTTTCCCCAGTACCTAAAACATCCTCTCCAGAGACCTCACCTGCAGGTCCTACCCAGAGGTCCTCCCTACCCCTTACCTGTTGGTTGAATTCATGAAATAAATAACCATTTGGTTTTTTTAAAGATTTATTTGTTTATGCATACAAGAACTGGGGTGTAGGCCAGAGGTGTGGGGTGGTGAGAGGATTCACCAGAGACAGAGTAAGAGGCAGAACAGGCGGATCTACTGAAGTACACTGCTGAGGGGAGTAGCAGGCCAGACAGGAGAGGTCTGCTGCGCCATGTGGGAAGCTCCCTGGCCAGGATCGAACTCATGCCACAGTGGCTGCGGACAGCCTCATAGTGCTGAGACTTAACCCATAGCACCACCAGGGAGGCCCTATATCACCATTTGTAATGTTTATTTTTTCATCATCTACCTCCCCAAGCAGAATGTAACTCTAGTTTTAAGGACAGGGGTTCTTTCTGTGCACCCAGTGCTTAGTAGAGGGTCCAGCAAATGGTAGTCATACAAAAATTATTTGACGCTTGAATACATGAGTAAATAAACGAGCATGGCTAAATTTCTTAAAGCACGTCCTCCAGTTCCTCTAAACAGCAGTTGCCACACCAACAAAATGGAAGAATGCAAACCACAGATCCAGGTTGAATAGACTATGAATTCTATGACTTGACAAAATTAGAACTAGCTCTTAATCAGAAAATGTTGAGTATCTCTGATTTAAAGGAGCTTTCCTAGTAGAGAAGTGAAATACGCCACTGTTGAGAGAAGGTTTGCCATTCTAATCCCATCTTTTTCTTTTTTCTTTTCTTTTTTTGGCTTTTTAACAATTTTCTGAGGCAAAATCCATATAACCAAAGTAACTGTTTCATTTATTTTACATAGTTACTATATTCTTTCTTTTTGTTAATCTTTTCTTTTTTTAATTAAAACCTTTAAATATATTTTATGACTGCAGAGAAGGCAAGAAGCTGAAAAGAGGCTCCTGTTTACAGGCAGGAGGATGGAGTCACACAGTGGGCGGTCAGCCCCACGCAACCCCACCCACCTTAGGACATGAACAAGATACCTTGAAAAATACTTGCTGACGGAGTCAAGATTGCCTCAGCTCCAACCCCCAAGCTAGCATTTTGAGCCTTAGTTCAACCAAACTCTAGCACCATCTCCTAGTTCCTAAAAAAGTGGGTGATCTGAACCTGTGTTTCTAAGCCTACCTCAGACTCAAAGGAACCCCTTATGAGCTCAAAAGACAGAGGCCAGAGGGAGTGGCTAGATCAGGGAAGTTGGTAAATAGTCATTTTTTTCCCCTTTAACAAGCAGAAACACAGCTCCTGTTCAGGATGGGGAGGAGGAAAGCACTAAGAGGAACCTCTCTCTGAGCTGCATGCTAGCCCATATGAAATGCATCAGGAGTGTCATTTTAATTCACAGCCAACCCAGTTCCAAATCTTTTTTTAATCAGTCTTTTTCTGTTTCCCGTTAGCAAGGAACAAGATGTTTTTTTTTGTTCAGTTCACTGGATTTTCCCAAGTGTTGATAAGGCTCAGAATCCTGTGTATCTCATGAGAAAAAAATCAAAATTCTTAATTAGAAGTTTTGTTCTCACAATCAAATTTTGAACCTGTGCCCTTTGGCTCCTTGTTTCATATTATAACTCATTTTGTATTTCCTTCAAAATACAAAGTTGACAGTGGGTGTGAGAAGATGTGTTATCAGAAGATTATTAATTATGATAATTTCTGGCTTTGAAAGGAAAAGTATTTTGCTGTAAAGCATGCATCAGACACTGGATTTTGCATATCCCACGTTTCCAGCACCTAACAGAGGCCCCACGTACCCCCCCAGTCAGTACATATATATTGTGTTGAATTTTCCTGAATTAATCACAGTTGTTTATCCATAGGGCTGGCCAGGAAGACAGACAGTTTATTAAGTAGATCAGTTTTAGACTTAGGTCGAATCCAGTGAAAGGAAACTGAAGATAGACCTGGCACTGAATGACTGGCTGTTTTTCATAATTTTTAACTGATCATTGAGATACTGGTGTTTTGGAAGACTGCCCAAGATCTGATCTACATATAAAACAAAATAGAAAATGCAAACTAAGGTTATGATGAACCACCTGCTTATTTCCCTAAGCAGATTTCATGTTTTCTAAACTGAAATACTTGGTTGGAAGACAGGTTGAATATTTGGAATTGAGACTCTTCAAGAAATCTATACCATATGGTCAGTACCTGAAGCATATAGTCAAAGTGGAGTTTTCTTAGTGATACCTAAAACTTTTCTTCGCTTCCCCCAACTCTCTCTCTCTCTCTCTCTTATACACACACACACACACACACACACACACACACACACACACACCATCCCAACATTGTCCATTACTGGAAAGGACAAACATGTTTTATATAACATATATATTGAAAATAGACACTGAAAATTTAAAGGGTGTTTGGTATTTGAAGGCTTTCATGCTCAACACACTCCTACTTAGGAAAGGTCATACTAAAAATCAAACATTAATGCAATGGTGGACTCATCTAGACAAATTGGTTTCATTATCAAAAATGAGATTCTTACCTCTGAGACTTTCAGAGATCACTTAAAAATTTCTGGAAAGGAAATGGTGTGAACACTCTTTCTACTAGCAAGACCTTTGGTAGTTACAGCAAATTTATAGTATTAAAAGTTGTTTTACTTGTGAAACAATAAATCCATATTTTGGAAAGCTTCAGGTGGAAATAGAAGTAGGTGGGAAAAGTAATCCCTGTGTCCATGTGCCAACAGCTATTGAGAACCCAAAGGGAATCCAGATGGAAAGTTAGACCTAACCACTCTCTCTCTCCCAAACTCCAGAAGGCCTCTCCATCTTGAGACAGGAGCCTGAAATAAGGAAGAAAGTTGATGCTGAGTGGAAGTCCTTCTTAACCAAGAGGAAGCCTTCCTTGTGGCTTATCCATCTCTTGATTTCTCACCATGGGTTCTGCAGTGTCTGATGCCTCCTCCAGTATCACCAGGCATTTTGTTTATTTCTTTGCTCTACCAGGCCAGGGAAGACCTAGAAGATGAAACGCTAAATAGACTAGTTTCCCCACTCTTTACAACTAAAAGTTTTTTGAAGAAGAAACATGAAAGTTGTAACAATCTAAAGGCCCTTTAGATAACCTATCACTCTAAATATATGTGTTCCCTTTACCTGTGCATGACTGAAATGGAACCAAAGTAATCAGACTTTGTTATTCTATTTTTCTATTTGTTGTTTTAAGGAATTCCTATTTTAAATGTATAGAAGAAGATTTTTGCCAAAGAGCAACATCTTTTTGTAGCTATTCTCCCAGTGACCCAACTCAAATCCCCTCAACTTTCTATAGAGGAGCCTTGAGAAAGATGTGATAGCTCTTCAGACTACAGTAAAATGGAGGTCATTTTGATGTCGTTTTTAGAGTTGATGGATTTGAGAGAGGAGCGGGGTCCTTGGGTTCACTCTGGGAAAGGTTTCACCAGAGCTCCCTTCGGCGGCACCCAGAGAGTTTTCCACGAGGCAAAGACTCAGTTGTAAAGAACAGGTTTATTAGGAAAAGGGACAGAGAAGTATAGGACTTGCACATACACAAGCGGGCAGAAAGGGCTGCTCCACTGAGGGGGCAGGTTTGCTAAGAGAGGCCTGCATGGTGCAGGTCACGGGCAGACAGGCAGGCCACTGTCCTGCAGACTGACAGAGTTGGTAGAGGAAAACACCTGCATAGGCACAGGTGGGCAGAGAAATGGCTGCCCTGAATTTTTGCATGGATGGCACTGATATAGACTTCTTTCAGTTGGGAGGGGCTCATCTTCGAGGAAGTTTCCTGTTTTCTGGCTAGCTAGATTTCGAAAAGAGAGCAGAGATTCTACAATGGGCTCAATCTCCATATCTTTGCCCCTAGACTGCCCTCTAGCTCCTACCTATGCTTTGTAATTTAGGAGCTGGCACCAGGATTGTGTTAATGGTTATGTTGATTTCTTCTACGCCCACTTCCTTCTAATCTTATTTTGCATTACATCTCCTCCATCAATTTCAATGTAAGAGGTATCAACATCCTTCCTTCCTCCTTGCTCCCCTCCCCCTATTCCTCCTTCTCATCTGTATGGAGACGGACTAATTTATCGGATTCCAGCACATAACTGGAATGAGGTTTTCTCCCTCAGTACCCCCCTCTACCGCCCCACATCCCATACCTCCCAAGTGTCCTGCACCTCCTTTCCTTCTCAAATTCATCTTTGAGGTTTTGCAGAGCCTGCAGGCAGGCACATTCCAAAAAGGATCTTGAATATTTCACTGACAGGGGGATCCTCATTAGCCTTTTCCTTAGTCACTCTTTTCTCCAGCTTTCACTCAAAGCCAGTAGTCCTGTCTTTGTCCCCTTCTAATTTGCCCTCTCCAATGACCCTCACACCCCAAACCCACTGCCTCTGGCACCCCTGCTGAGAACAATAGATGGAGGAGAAAATATTTCCGGGATTAGTCTCATAAATCTTTCACCTGCTTCCCTGGAAATTCTCTACCCTTGAGCAAGTGGGGTGTGGGGGAGTCTTAGAAGATCATTCCTGATTCATTAGCACTTTTCCGCCATGCACCAGCTGGATCATCTAAAAATTATTCAGCTACCCAGGAGGAAAGGCTTTCTGCCAAACAACAGGCTACCTTGAAGAATTTTGTGCAGTGTTCAGCCTTTGCATAGAACTGTAACCCGGCTGAGTCCAAAGTCAGGTAAGGGTAGTGCCCCCCTGGGAGGGGTTTGCAGTTGAGAATGAATAGCCCCAGGTAAACTGCTGAGTTTGCATTTGGGGTGTAGTTTCTGATGAGAAATAAGAGGGGACTGAAGAAGAAAGAAAAGTCAGTCGCCATGATGAAGGAGAAGAAGCAGCAGTGGCCATAATGTAGGAATGAAAGAGGCAGTTGCCATGCTAAAGGAATAGAGGAAGCAGTCGCCATAATGTAGGAAAAAAAGAAACGTTTTTGGAATCTTCAGTGACTTTGGGGCCAGCAACTTCGGAGGCTTTGCAAGTAGCTGAGCGACGGATACTGCTCCCAGTTTTGTCTTTACTGCAGCCGAAGGAAGGAGGCAGAAGCCATATGTTGACTTTAGTAATTCTTTGTTTTTCCCTGTTTGTTAAATAAATTCCATTGTTACTGTCCCCTAAGCCTGAGTAGTCTTGCAATTACGCGCGGGTGCAGAACCAGTATAGTGACCGATAAGCAATTGGGGCAATGCCTTGGCGAAATTTTAAAGCTCCTCATTTGCCCAGTATCAGAACCACAAAGTCACCCTCTTACAGCCATTTTCTGACCCCCACGTGGTCAGTGCCCCCCTGGAGCGGATTTTCAGGGAGATATTGTCCTTACTTACAAGGTATCCTAAAGAAGTGTTTGGGAAGACAATCCATTGAGTTATGCCAGTGTTCATATCTAGGAAGAGAAAAGTCATATAACCTTCCTGTTCTTGATGGAGTAGGCCCTAGGAAATATTACCTTTCTCCTTATCAGATCCCTGTGAATTCAATCAGGCCAACACAAGCCTTTATATTTGCATGTTTATATTCAGCTTAGGACAACTTTTATCTTTTCTGTCTTGGCATCTTCTCTATCTAAGAGACTTTATCATCACTTTCTCATTGTACTTGTGTCTGTTTTTTAGTGGTACCAATGTTCCACTTGGTTTGTCATTTATCAATAATCGTAGAAGCTGCTATTTATTGAATCCTTAACTCAGGTCAGCCACTGTCCTGAGGGTTAGACACATATTAGCTCATTTGTGTCTTGACAACATTTTAAAGTAGTTGTTCAATAACCTATTTACGAATGAGGACAGTGAGGTTTAGGAAAATTAGGGTGGTCACTCAAATTATTCAGCCTGTGACAATCAGGATTCAAACACTCCTCTATTTGGCTCCCAGGCATTTACTCTAGCCACCTCACTAAAACACAGAGAGCCCAGGAAATGTGCATTTCTGATTAACACCCACACCCAAGCTCAAGCCACAGAGCCTGAGCAACGTCCACTGTCACTGATACTGGGCAAATGGGGCTTCAAAATTGGACAAAGGCAGTGCCCAAATTGCTTACCGGTTACCATCTTGGTTCTGCACCTGCACGCACAATTGCAAGACTACTCAGGCTTAGGGAACAATAACAATGGGATTTATTTAACAAACAGGGAAAAGCAAATAATTACTGAAGTAAACATATGGCCATTTACCTTACTTAAAGCAATGTCCAGTCCTTTAAGTCCCAGAAAAGTAACAAAGGTGGCGTCTTCCCGCCACTGCTGATATGGAGCTCCTCTTCCAAACAGAAGGCCACGTTTCCAAAATGGTGTCTTCCTTCTTTTGCAGACGCACAACAATCAGACTGTAGGCCAGGTTCCAACTCACGAGGACGACACAGAACACAACCAGAGATGCTCCCGGAGCTGCCATGGTGCCCCAGCACAGCACCAGGCCAACAACACTGCAAATAGCAACTATAGCAGCGAGCAGCCCAGGAAGGGGCCTGCTTCGGGCCTCTGCCTTCTTCCTTTGGCTGCAGTAAAAACAAAACTGGGAACAGTTTCCACTGCTAGGCTACTTGCAAAGCCTCCAAAGTCACTGGCCCCAATGTCACTGAAGATTCAAAAATGTTTCTTCTTTTCCTACATCATGGCGACTGCTTCCTCTATTCCTGCATCATAGTGACTGCTTCTTCTATTCTTTCAGCATGGCGACTGCTTCTTCTATGTCTTCAGCATGACAACTGAATTCCCCTTTTCCTTCAGTCCCTTTTATTTCTCATCAGAATCTCCACCCCAACTAAAACTTAGCATTTTTCCCTGGGATTATTCATTCTCATCAGCAAACCCCCTCTAGGGGGCACTACCCTTACCGGACTTTGGACTCAGCCTGGTTACATCACCTCTCTGAACTTCCTGAAGATGATGATGAAGACCAAGATAGCCAAGACAATTTCTGCAAGACTGCCCATCACAAAAGGGCTTCAAGACTTGTCCAAAATTTTGAGACCAGGAACACACCTATTTCCTAACACAGAGTAGAGTGCTAAATAGGTGCCTGATTAAATGTTTTTGATGATGAAAGAGAATTCCTGGGGCAATGGAGAGAAGAGATCAGTAAAGCAAGAAGCATTAAATGAGCAAACCCAAGGAGCAGGAACAGGAATACCATCAAAGACAAGGAAACAATTTAGATGAACTTAAACCTGGCACAATTATGGCAGAAGAGGCTAACCTTTGGAAGTCTGAGAGATGAGATCAGGCCAGAGGTGGCACCAGAAGTCCCTATGCTATTGGATTTTGATCTTCAAATCTCTTTCTGTTTGCGTTTTCCCCAGTACTAGGTGCTGAACAGCACAGGCTAACTCTAATAAGTTTTGTTTAGAATATCATTGGAACGAATTTAATCTCTCTCAGTCACTGATTTTCTCATCAATCAAATACCCATACATTCTAAAATATTGCAGGCTAGCTAAAGCAGAGGAGTTTGTCCTAGTGATGGAAGAGATATAACTTAAAAATAAGGTCAAAACCAGACCGCTCTCAAACCCATCATCTCCAAAAATGACATCACTAGCACTGCAGGAGAGGCAAGATATATTAAACATTCTCCCTCACTCTGAATGGCTTATGCTCTGGATTATAAGGCATGAAATGAACACATAAAATATGAATGAAGATCGTTCAGGCCAATAGCCTATCACCATCCCCACTTGGAGGCTCAAAAAACACCTTGAACATTAACATATTCAAAACAGACCCTTGGTTTTCTCTGGATCTTAATCCATCTCTTTCACTGTTCTTCTAAGTATCCTTCCACTCCCTCTGTAAAGCCTAGCTACTGATGTGTCTCCTCCGAAACACTTTAACTTCTGTTCGTTTTCAGAGGTGACACGAGTCATCCCCAACTCAGGAAGCAGAAATTCCACCCACCATCTCACATGGAGACCATCACACAACCCTTGGTCTCTCATGTTCCCTCTGCACTTACATCAGTGTAGCAAGCCCGGCCAGTCACATCTCCAAAACCTCTCCCACCTGTGCCCTTCTGTTACTCACGCCCTGCTTCTACCACCATGACTCTCTGGGACTTTGGACATGACCTCATAACCAGCCACTACTTCCTCTTGGTTGTTCCTCCGCTATTTCAATGCACAACAGCCAGAGTGATATTTTTTAAATAAATCGGAGCCTATCATTTCTCTACCTAAAATCACAGAGTGTCACATCACATCTAAGCTTAAATCTAAAACAAAATGTGCTATGTGAGGTGAAAAGGCAGCACCCTTTCTGGGCCTACGTCACCTGTGCCTCTCCTGCTTTCCTACTCACCTCAGACTCATCAGGGAAATGGACCTTCTTTTTGTTCCTCCAACTACTACGCCTCCAACTACTACATCCATGGGGCATTTAATTTGCTGTTCTCTTCACCTAAAAATTCTAGCTCCTTATCTTTTCTTCTAAGATCTCATTCAGATTTCACTTTAAATGTTCAGCCCTCAGAAAAGCCTTTTCTACACAATTAATTCAAAATAAGCCATCAAATGTTTTTCAATCCATCACTGTCTCATTTTCATCATAGCACTTATCCCCAGAATTTTTTGAATGTTGATTTATTTCTGTGACTGCCTACTAGTCTCCCCTGCTCACGACACTACTCTGCATGCCTTCTACATGCCCTCTGCACTGTGTCCCCAGTGCCTAGGAAGTGCTCAGTAAATATTCACTGAATGAGTGAATATAGTACAATATGAAACTTCCTATCTAGGAAATGGTTCTGATAAAATGTAATTGCCTATTGTTTCAGAGGGGAAAGAAAGTGATGTGAGCTGGCCCAGGGGGGCTGCATGGAGTTGAAACAAGCTGCACCTTGAAGGAGGTTTTATTTTTTATTTTTTTTTAAAGATTTATTTTTTATTTATACATACAAGCTGGGGTACAGGCCAGAGGCATGGGGCGGCGAGAGGGTTCACCAGAGCCAGAGCGGGGAGCAGAACAGGCAGATTAGAAGTACACTGCTGAGGGGAGCAGCGGGCGAGGCAGGAGAGGTCTGCCGCACCAGGTGGGATTCTCCCTGGCCGGGCGTCTAACTCGTGTAGCCGCTGCCGACAGCTCCACAGCGCAGCGCTTAACCGCTGAGCCACCGGGGAGACCCTTGAAGGAGGTTTTAGATTTGAGCAGAAAAAGGAAGCAAGGTAGCCAGGGGTTTAGCAGAAGGATAAGCTCCTTGATACACAGTAAGTAACAGTAAGACCTTGATTAAACATGGGCAAATGCTGACCAAACCCCTGCTCTGCTGACGGATGCTGTATTCATTCAGACTTGAGATGATGATCTAAACTGGAGTGGAGTTGGCATGGATATGTGGTAGGTATGGAAAGAAAGGAAAATGGGAGGGGCATTATGGAGAAGAGACAAATAAGCAACAAATTATTTTAGTGTCATTTAATTGGACAGAAATTCAAAGAAAACTCAAAGATGAATTTGAAAACCAAAAATCAAAAGTGCGCTTTTAAAAATGAGGAAAATGAGTGTGCTATTGATTGTTAAGAGGATGACCCAGGCTATGTGGGTAAGCAGATTCAATCTTAGTAGAAGTGCATCTGAGAAGGTAGCTGCACCTTTTAATGGCGACATCAGAAACCACGGGAACTGTGGACTGACATCTGAGTGAGACTAAAAAATGTGTGTGCAAGTCGTCTAAACAGAGATCAGATATTCTAAGAGAGGGGGAGATGGAAGAGACAGTCCGGTGCCCAAGCGCTCTGCGCCTGCCCTTCAGTTTCAGGAACGAGAGATCTGCCCGGGCTAGAGGTGGAGGTGGATCTCAAACACGCACGAAATGTCCTCCAGGAAGAACTGAGCAGCAAGATGCAGCTCCAGGGCAGCAGGGTGTCTGGGTGGAAAGACAACAATTTAGATGTTGGTACCCTGAGCAGGGCACATGTGTTGGATGGGATGAAAAGGCAGAGAACATTAGAGACTAAATAAAGAAGGAATGAATCTTTGGTCCACAAATGGGGGCAGATAGGAGGAGGAATGGATACCAACAAGGATATAGATCTTTGCTTGAGCCAAACAGGAGATGAGCCAAGGGATGAAACTTCAAGAGAGCAGATGTGACCAGAGCATCTTATATTGCAAAGATGTCAAGGAGAATAAAGCCTAAAACAGGTCATCGGGCTTTCCAGTCTGTGAATTCACATAGACTACTGGGAATAATTTCAGCTGAGTGATGGGACAGAAACCATATTGCTTGTGGGAAGGAAATAGAAACCCCAGATGCACAGAAGTGGTTTAAAACGAAGAGTTGCAGTAACTTTTTTTTTTTCTATTGTTCTTTAAGGCAGTGGATACAGTCATTGGCTGAAGGAGAGGAAAGGAAGTGGGGAAACAGAGAAGTGTTGGCATAGTTGTTATGGAGACAGGGTAGAGAGTGAACATTCAGGTATGGTGGTTATTTAAAAAGTGAAAAGGGTACATACAGTCATTTGTTCTTTCAACAAATACTTTTGAGCTTTTTTTTTTGTGCTAACCACTGCTTAGGCAAAGATGTCCTTGAACAAGACAGCTAGCTCGCGCCCACATGCAGGGGCAGGGGGTCACCAAGGTCTTGATGGAGGAGATATAACGCAAAATAAGATTAGAACTAGCCCCACACAAGAAAGTGGGGGTAGAAGGAATCAACATAACCGTTAGCACAATCCCTAGGTGCCAGCTCCTTAGTTACAAAGCATAGGGAGGAGCTAGACTGCAGTCCAGGGGCAAAGATATGGAGATTGAGCCCATTGTAGGATCTCCAGTCTCTTTTCGAATTCTAGTTAGCCAGTAAACAGACAGCCATTCTCAAAGATGAGCCCCTCCCAACTGAAAGAGGGCTATATCAGTGCCATCCATGCAAGAATTCAGGGCAGCCATTTTCTCTGCCCACCTGTGCCTATGCAGGTGCTTTCCTTTACCAACTCTGTCCCTCTGCAGGGCAGCGGCCTGCCTGTCTGCCCGTGACCTGCACCACGAAGGCCTCTCTTAGCAAATCTGCCCCTCAGAGGGGCAGCTCTTTCTGTCCACTTGTGTCTACAAGTGTCCTTTACTTCCTTGTCCCAATAAAACTGTTCTTTAAGTATAACTGCATCTCTGTCTCGTGGAGAAACTTGTCACGTGCCGCCGAAGGGAGCTCTGGTGAAACCTTTCCCAGAGTGAACCCAAGGACGCCTCTCCGCTCTCAAATCCGTCGACTCTAAAACATCAATAACACTTGCCATCCCTCTTCTGGAACACCATGTAGTTGGGACAGCAGTTTTACTTGCCCTCGTTTCATTCAGACCTGATAATGTTGCTTTGAAATTCATTTCACAAAAAAAAGACAAGTGAGGCTGAGAGATTACAAGACATGGCAAAGGCTCCATAGCTAGGTACTGTGACCTCTTGTTCTGGACTCTGGGCGGATCCTTCCCACAACAAGTACAGGGCCGAATGAGCAGACAGTTACTACTATTAGCAACTCTTTCCTTCATTCTCCCTTCCTTCCTCTTTCCCTCCCATGCCCCTCTCCTCTTTAAGCTAAATGAAGTCCCCTTCTTACATCTAGTTTCTTAACCTAGGTTCAGCCCCCAGCACTGAAATACCAATTTCAGTCAAATACCCTATAGCATTTTGGACTTGAGCGTAGCCAGACAGTCACCATCAGTTATTAGGTGACCTCAACTGGTAGATAGCTTTTAAGCACATAAACTCAAATCCTCCTGAACCCAGCTATCCTGTGGGATTTCTTTGTCCCTTGACCTCCACCAAATTTGGTTAAACTTCTTAATTCTAAAAAAAAAGCAAACAAAAACAGTGGAAGTTCAAAATTTTATACATTTCTAGGCATTCCCAGAGCCTTATGTGTAGCCATTCTCCTACATCTGGTGTCTGCCTTCACACACGCTGTCTTCACTTAGCCCCGAGTTGAGATCCAACCCCATTCACTTGTTTCCTCATCAATCAAATGAGTCTAAGTAAACTGATAGATTTGCTAGAGAGTGAAGAACAGTGTTTGAGGATACGCCTAATTAAACAGCAGAGTTCTCCATTCTCTGCTCCCTCCCACTTTCCCTCATGGCTTCCCCTTATAAGATAATGAAGTCTTTTTTATTTCATGCAATTCAGTGTATCAGTCACATTTTATGTCTTGAGCTTGCCCTTGAGGATCTTACCCTCTACCCAGTGTGGTTTAGCTCAGTATTTCTTCTAAATAAGGATAACATTCTTTCATAAAAGAAATTAAGGCAAAGTACCCTACTTTTGGGACAGTCATTTTTTAAAAAATATTTATTTATGCATACAAGAACTGGGATGTAGGCCAGAGGTGTGGGATGGTGAGAGGGTTCACCAGAGACAAAGTGGGGAGCAGAACAGGCAGACTGACTGAAGTACACTGCTGAGGGGACCTGGTCTACCCCCCACTCTGTCTCTGGTGAATTCTCTCACCCCCAGCACCTCTGACCTATAGTCCAGTTCTTGCATGCATACATAAATAAAAATAAATCTTTAAAAAAAAATTGTAGTGGGAAATGCTAAATGGGGAGTCTTTCCAGTATGGAAAGTCACTCCAATATGTTTTATAAGAAAATAATATCATCATTATCACTGTCAACATCATCACTGACAATCATAAGCCAGGCACTGTACTAGGCACAATAGGTATAAAAGCAGAATTGGTGCTCTCACAGAACTTCCAGTCTAGGAGGAAAGAAGATTTTAATTTTGAAAATCACAGATACACTAACTCAGTCTAAATACTTCACATTCATTGGTTTATTGGTTTCCCATGACCCAACAAAAGGAGGCAACATTATCCTTGTTTTATTCGATGAACATATTGGAATTCAGAGAGGTTTAGTAACCAATCTAAGGTCACAGGGGATTGGGATTTGACCTGGATGTGCCTAAATTAAAAGCCCTCCACCTTTACATTCTTGCACAACTGAAAGAACCCAAACTGAACCGTTTGACATTGACTGATGACATGTTAAATCATTTTACTATGTAAAAATAATGGTGTAAAAATAATGGAGACAGAAGAAACATTTATCTGTTGAGTCTTGTGGAAACATCTTAAGTCCCCCTTACAGTTTCTGCTGTGATATTTCATCAGGTTATAGATATAAACACCTTGGATATTTTCTTCTCTGATTTCTCATTAAAAGTAGTAATACTTTTAGCACTGTCCTTTGATTATTCCCTTTTATCAACCAGAAAATGATAAAAATTCTTAGCATGATATTCCCCACAGAGAGTCTACTCTCTCCACCACCCCTCCCCCCAACCTGGAGCATACCATTCTTTCTTCAAGGCCATATCTTTCTATTTAATTGCCTTGGGAAAGCTTTCCTCACCTACTGCAGGCATTTCCTCTTTTGTATTCTCACCCTATTAAAGTTCTTATCAGCTCAAAGGGTATTTGTGCCTCACTAGATGAAACCTGGGTTTCTCCAAGTAAGAACAATGTCATTTCTGCCTTAACAGTTCTAACACCTGAGAACAAACACATAGTAGGCACTTGATAAGTGTTTCGGATGAAAGTATGAATGAGGAAATAAATGATGACCCATGACTCAGGGCTCTAGGATTCCAGACAGACAAAATTGCCTATAAATCATTTCACTTAAACAGCTCAATAATTTTTTTTAAAGATTTATTTATTTATACATACAAGCTGGGGTACAGGCCAGAGGCGTGGGGTGGCGAGAGGGTTCACCAGAGACAGTGGGGAGCAGAACAGGCAGATCAGAAATACACTGCTGAGGGGAGCTGTGGGCGAGGCAGGAGAGGTCTGACGCACCATGTGGGATTCTCCCCGGCTGGGCGTCGAACTCGCATCGCTGCTGCCAACAGCTCCACAGTGCAGTGCTCAACCACTGCTGCCACCAGGGAGGCCCCAAGCAGCTCAATAATTAACATCATAGAAGATGAGTTCTAGAAGGTTCCTGAAATAACCTCATCCAACACTTTCAATTTAAAGAGGAGGTACCGAAGTCTGCAGAGAAGAGACATGTCCAAGCTCACTTCTGCATTGCTCTACATTTACACTTCAATCACTTTGGGGTGCAAGTGTTTCATTTTTCTGACTTTGAACTCAAAAGCAATCCTAAGATTTTTTTAAATGTAAATTAATGAGTGATATACAAAGAAGCCTATTAGTGTCACAATCACCCAGGGACTTTGGGCGACATGCTGGCGGGCAGAGGGAAGCAGAGGCGGTGAGGTCATCTGGTGTCTGTATTTATCAATAGGGATCTTAGTTTCTTCCCTCCATGAAGACTCTCTGTATTTAATGGGGAATTTTAAAAGCTTGTGGTTTGCAATAAGATCCATCACTGTGGCTTCAGTCAGCCTATTGTTCCTTGCTGCTCACTGCAAGTACAAAGTGTGACTCAAATAAATGCGCGTTAATATTGAATAAATATACATAAGGCATCGGTAACATACAATTAGCCTAGTCATACATAGTGCAACTAATACTCAACCGTGTGTCTAGCCAAGAACTTGGGAAAGTCTCATGCTTAAAGGGTATTATGGTGTTGAATTCTTTACAAAAAAGATTTTATCTGGAAAGAACTTTATAAAAGTGCAGTTCTGCTTATCAAACAGGAAGCAGGCTGACATCACCGACCCTGTCCAAGGCTGTTTGACTGCTGCCCTCTCTTTAGAAAGCAAGAGTATCTTTTCTCATGGTGTATACCTAGTGCCGTGAACATGGTAGAAGCTCCAAAAATGGTGAGATAATAAGCCAGCCAATAAAAGAATGAGTATTCGCCTTCTGCAGTCACTAAGATTGGGTTTAGTAGAATATAATCAAAAGCCAAAATGAGAGGTTCAAAAAAGAAAGAAGAACCTTTCCATTTTACACAAAAGACAAGCAAGAAAACCAGGCTCACTTTATCTTTGTGCCACCTCCTCTTATACTCAAAGTTGCCTCAAGATCAAAGGTGGCTGCCAGAGCACCAGCCCATCTATGATGAAGGCAGAACAAAAGGGGAAAATGTACCCCATCTGGCCAAGTAGGTCTCTCTTTTTTAAAGCTTAAGTAATTTTTTAATCTCTTTTCTTCTTTAAATTGTGTTACATTATAAGCTATCACAAAGTTTACCATTTTCGCTGTTTTTAGGTAGAGACTTCCCCTGCTATCTAAAAATGGGTTGTTCCCCTGAAACCTTTCATAAGCTACAATGGTATAAAGTGAAAAAGCAATTACCATTAATTTCTGGCATGGGGCCTCCCCAGTGGCGCAGCGGTTAAGCAGCGCAGCTGTGGAGCTGTCGGCAGTGGCCAGGGAAAGTCCCACATGGTGCGGCAGACCTCTCCTGCCTCGCCCGCTGCTCCCCTCAGCAGTGTATTTCTGGTCTGCCTGTTCCGCTCCCCGCTCTGGCTCTGGTGAACCCTCTCGCCGCCCCACGCCTCTGGCCTATACCCCAGCTTGTATGTATAAATAAAAAATAAATCTTTAAAAAAAAAAATTTCTGGCATGCCCAGACCCAGACAGTAACCTAACATATAAAACGTAAAATCACACTAACTATATATATAGTAAAAGCAGGAGTAATATGATGCATACACTGCCTGTAGAAAGTAATTCTTGGGCAAGGATCCTGGCAGTGCCACTCCCATTGCTCGGGGCACCCATGTCACAGCTGCTGCAAAACCCATGCTGAATGTTGATTTTGGTTTTCACCTTTTACAGTAAAAGGGAAATTGCTCTTTGGATTTCTTTTGGAGAAAACAGGCATCAATGTTGGACTTTTATAAAAGCAAAATAGCCTTTCAAAAAGTAGGGGATCCTTGTATATAGTTGAGTGAAGCGATCACCCCCTCCATCTCCAGAGCTCTATCAATCTTGTGAGACAGCTTCTGGAGCTATTAAACCCTTCTTCTCAACCCCTAAAAGCCACCATTTTATTTCACCTATAAAATCAGAAAGGGTAATTATCCTTCCATTACTCCACACCCACCAAGCAGTTCCTCCTTCTGATTACCTTATTTCAAGTCAAAAAAGTTCTCTTGATGTGATCTTGCACATTCTTTAGTGTAATGATTTGTATTGTGTAGCTACAAAAGAGAGGTGTAGGCCAGAACACTTTCCAAAAGTGTTTGTCCATGGAGCCCTTTTCTTCTTTTATGGAACAACTCTTAGGATAAGTGTCTGAACAGCAGATGATGGGGACATATTCATCATGCCTGAGACTCATAAACATCTTTAAGTTGCTCTTCCTTTTGGTGTCTCCCAAGTCATCTCAATTTGCCTTCACAAAGCCTCTCACCACTCCCTTCCTTCCTTTCTCACCTGTTAATTAAATAAGGCAGTCATTAGACTGAGATGGTCCTAACATCTCAGGAGTTCATGTGAACCAACCAAAACCAAAGCCTATAAAAGCCCCAGGACATGAAATCAGAACTAGGGACAACCAATCAAATAGTCAACGAGACTGAGCTTGTAGCTCATCAATAATGTCTTTACTTTGCTTCCATCTTTTCCCTGTAGACACTGTCCAAGTTACAAGATTTTTTTGACTTTATGATGCATCCATTAGAAACCATCATTTGAACTTTGGTCTCACCCAAGCTAGTGACACGTGGTTTGACACACTCCGGTGGTGCTGGGCTGCCACACTGAACTGCAGCTCCCAGTCAGCACCGTGTCTTCCAACTCAAGATGGGCTTATCCGAGGCAAAGCCATGGTAAATGGAGGAAGATCTGTAAAAATCTCTCCCCCAGTTCCTGCTAGAGGAACACGCTGCCACTGCTGGTTTGGCACTGACCTTTGTGAATCGATTTTTGCTCAAATAAACTCTTAAAATATTTGATAGGCCTCAGCTTATCTCTTATCTTCCATGTCAAAAGCCACCATTTCACCCTCCCAGTGGGACTGCTCCCCTTGAGGTAGGACATACACTTCATTCACTCGCCCCACAAATTGTGTACCAGTGGCCAAGCTGGGCACTATGACACCATAAGAACAAAAAAGTCACGGGCCCTGTCTTCATACTGCACATTATTTCAGAGCCAGTGGGCATGGAGAAACAGGCACAGATCAAAAAACCACACAGTAAGAGCAAAATGACCACTAAAAGGGCACCACAGAGGCCAAGAGTGTGATGCTATGTGGCTCTCTGGAAGGTCCCTGAGGATATGTTTGAACTGAGAACTGAGGGCTATGTAGGAATTAATTAGGCAGATGGGATGTGTTCACCAGGCAGAGGAGAATCTGCTGTGTGGGCAGAGCTGTGGCAAGAGGCAGCCTGGGAAGAAAGGCTGAGCGATGGCACAACAGTTGCACGAAAAGTGGGTGGCAGTGGTGGGACCTCGAAGGTCTCATTAAGGATTCTCATCTTTCGATTTTAAGCCTGAGGATGATTTGTCACTGGTTCCATCTTGAAAAGATGACTCATGCAAAGGATTTAGGACTAGAGAGAATCAAGTGGATGCACAAAAGCCAAATGGAGATGAATGAAAGTTTCCACTTGCTGATGGCTTGGAGCAGAGAGGTTATGAGGGCTGTGGTGAAACATGGATGGATTTAAGTAAGAGTTAAGAGGTAGAATCCATACTATTGGATGGAATTGTACTAGGGAATCTGTGAATTTGTTCTCATTCCTTAAAGGTAAAACCTGTGTCTTGTCTCCTTAATTGCTGACCTTTCATTTAGTAGGAGATGGCCATTAAGTTTGCTGACTTGAATTGGAATTTTTGAATGCAGAGAGCAAAAGCCTGAGGAAATTAATTGTAAATAGGAACATTTTATGCATAAAGGAGCAAGCACTGCCACTGGAGAGTTCCCGAGGAGGGAAGACAGAGTTGGGTACCAGAGAGATGCAGGCCTGAGCTCAGCCTGGGTACACAAAAGGCAATTCTGTGTCTTCCCTACCCTCCACCTCATGGCATGGACATAGGGCCACTCTGTGACAAGACATAATTGTATGATCATGTCCCTATTGGATTAGGGAGATAAACTCCCTCTCCAGACATATAGCTCTATGGAAGGGAGAGAGATTGAAGAGCCTGTTTCAAAGGCTCTTCTGAAGAGGAGTTGGGGCCCTCCCTGGTGGCGCAAGGGATTAAGTCTCAGCACTATGAAGTTATCTGCAGCCACTGCAGCACGAGTTCGATCTCTGGTGGGGGAGCTTCCCACATGGCGCAGCAGACCTCTCCTGTCTGGCCCGCTGCTCCCCTCAACAGTGTATTTCACTAGATCTGTCTATTCTGCTTCCCACTCTGTCTGGTGAACCCTTTCACTCCCCCCACCCCCAACACCTCTGGCCTACATCCCAGTTCTTGTATAAATAAATAAATAAATATTTTAAAAAATAAAGAGCAGTCAGTAGGCCACTTCAATGCCTATAGCTTTAGGTTTTGGTGACTGTGCCCAAAGACTATGAAAAAATAAACAAACAAACCCATAAACAATGATCTAAAGAGCTTTTTGCTTCGTTGCTACAGTTCATAATACTCATTGTGAACCACCAAGTAGTCATTCTGATACACATCTCTTGTGAAGTTTGGAAGTAAAAAGTAATTGGCCTATCTATAAAAAGAATCAGCTTCCTTCAGGGATACAGAAGAAAGTTCTAGACTCAGATCAATTTTACCATTTCATTTCAGTGCTGAAGCGATTCTGTGCCAGAAGCAACATCTTCACTTGGTCTACGCTGGCCTCCCCCTTCATAATAAGAAACATTCGTGTTCTCCCCAAATCTTTGTCATGGACCCCACATCATAATCACAATCTGAAAATCTTCCAGAGTTCAATGACTTTCACCCACATGAGGGATTCAGAAGAATAGTTTCTTTGAAACACAACATTGCTGTCCACATCTGCGATGCTTCATAAGTGAATAGACAGTAGAGGAACAAGGATGGTCTGGAGGACTTGTAAAACAGTAACCTATCATGGAGGGAACCTGGAGTAACCTGTCACAGGAGGGAAGAGGGTGCCTGAGGGGAATTGCCTAGTCAGGGCCTCTCTCTCTCTCTCTTTTTCCATCTTGTTCTGCATTTTCATTACTTAAGGTCTAAATCTGAAAAGGTCATGACCTAATTATAGCTGTGGACAACACAAAATTGAGGCAAATAACACCGTAACCAGGACCTGCCAGAGAGCCCCTCCCCCAACCTGGCCTGAAAGTCCCCAAACCAGTCAAGTCTATGGAGCTTGAATGACACTAAGGAATTATTGTCAGGATTTTTTTTTCAATGTGATAATGATATTGTGGGCAGTTTTATGACAGAGACAGAGAAAGAGTCCATAGCACTTAGAGATACACACTGAAGTATTTACAATTGAAAAACTAAAATGTCTGGGATCTCTGTCAAGATTGTCCTCTGGGAATAGGGAGAGTGGGGTGGGAATCACTGAAGCACCGGCACCTGGAGTTGACAATTGCTGACGCTGGGTGATGAGAGGGTGGAGTCGGATACAAGGCTCTCCTGTATGTGTATTTTGAAATTTTCCACAATAAGAAGTTTTTTAAATATCATTACCATTTTCTCTTTCAGAGACCCCTAAGAAAGCCGGGATTTGACACCCCTGAAATCCCCTTCCTTGAGGCCTGGAAACCGATATAAATGTGTTGGTGTTACCGCATGCTCTTTATGTCTCTAAAGCATTAAGTGCTGAACTCTTTAACCCCAGAGCAGGGAAAACTAGGAATGAAGTGGAGACCCACTCTCACTCTATAAAAACATGACTCACATCAAGATTTTTTTCCGTACTTCTAATCACATGTGCCCCATGGCCTGCCATATGTTAGCCAACTGATTCGTTTCAGAAGTTTGTTTTTTATTTTAATTTTACCATTGGCATGATCAGGCGCAAGGGCCTGTGGGTAAAGAAAAAAGCCACTCATACATTCCATGTTCAAAATAGCTGTTCCTCAGAAGTTACATCCACAGTCTTTCTAGAAAATGTCCCCTATTTGGGTTAAGGATTTCTCTGCCCAGATATCTAACTCTGTGGGTTACCCTAAGGTGGTTCATATCTCCATCCCATTTGTCTCCTTTCACAGTAAGGAGCTGAAATTCCTCTTCTAGAATTTTCCCTCTATGCTTCCACTTTCTTCTTCCTCTGCAGAAGAGCACAGGACAACCTCCTTTAGAGCCTCCTGCTCTGGCCACTATTCAAGTAGGTCAAGTTGTCCCTGTGGACTGAGGCACGCTCTCCAATCAAATCAAGCAGATTAAAAAGTACTAATTTAGCATCTTCTGTGTGCCCAAAGCTATCCTATTCCTGAAGTATGGGAGAGAGAAATAGAATAAGAGAAAGATAGAGATAAAGAGAAAGGGGAGGGTGGTGGGGGGGAGAAGGAAAAAGGAAAGGAAGAAAGAGAAAAAGAGTGACTTCCTAAGTAACTACCTTCTGTGTCTTTCAGACATGAGAATGTTTGTCCAGAAAAATACCTTCCTCAGATTAACAGATATAGAACCTCAAGAGATTTAAAAAACAAAACAAAACAAAACACAAAACTAAGCTTTTGAAAATGTTCTTTCGTCTTTCTCTTTTTGAACTCAGAGGGCCCTTTCCATAAGCTACATCATCTGGACCGGGACCATTTAGTGGACGCAGCATCCCTGCTTGATGATTTAATTAACTCAGTGCGGGTCATTTGTCTATATCACAGGCAAAAGGAAGCTCTGCGGCAACCTCAGATCACCCTGGAATATTCTCCCAAATGGACTGGACACCATGATTTGTCAAGAAAGGTTGAACATTACTTGGTAAAGTTCTTCCTGAACAGTGAGTCCAGATGTGGGCTTGAAAAATGTCCCTTGTGCTTGTTTCATTTTAAAGTGTGTGGTTAAAAGACTTTGGCATGATTTATTTGTTGGTTGGGCGTGTGGTGAAGTAGAGGGAAGGGGGCAGAAATTATATGACAATTTAAAGCATAACAGACTTTGTTTGGCACTCCTTGTTGGGAACTTGAAATCAAATACAGTAGCAAAGTCATTTGTCAAGGGCAACTCGCTCTGATGTCCAAGAGAACCTCCTTAAAAACCTATAAGTCATTGATGTAAGAAGTAAATGACATTTTCATTCCTTCCATTCTTCACGTCTTGGGGATGTAAGATGCAAGGAATGAGATCTCGGGCTGTAAATCATGGTGACTAGTTGTTAAATCTGAGACGAGGCCCAGAGTCTGCAGGTTCCACATTGTTCATTTCCAGTTCTCTCTCTTCCCACCCCTTCTCTCCTCCTGGACTACCCAGCCTCCCCAGCTTGTTATTCACCTTCATTTATCTTGGTAAGGATGACATAAAGGGAAATTGTTATGGCTTGAAGGAATTGCAAAGAAATGGTCAACTGAAAGATTACACATGGTCCAGCCTCTCCCTCCTTTTTAAAAAAATTATGATAAAACTAAATGATAAATGAATGGGGGAGAGGGGAGGAAAATGATTTAAACTACCAAGTTTCTTTCTCATATTGAAAAAAAAAATACTCATTTTTTTGTGGCTGTGCCTTCACCTTGGCATTCACTTGGAAGATCTTTGAAAGCCTGATTGCTCAACTTTAGAATATAAACTCCAGTCTATGTCGATTCCCTGTGCGTAAGCGAAGTCAATTGCGAAGGCTTGTCTGGGTTTCAAAAAGAAAATAAAGAAGTTGTTTTGTTTAATATCACACCACCATAAATGTGGCCTTGAGTCCTAGTTAGAGAACTGTATGTTGTTTGTGTGTGTGTTGCGGGTGGAAGGGGACGCGGGGGGGGGGGGGGGCGTTGGGGAGGACAGGCATGGGCATATGGGGGGAACACAAGCAGAGGAATTAGAAATTAGGCTACCCTCACTCAGCCCCCGCCTTTTCCTTTCTGTGCTGCTAGAGCCCTGCTACAGGGGTTCCAAGCTTCCAAGGGGTTCTGGAGAGTGCACTCTCTGGGGCTCCCAGCTCCAGCTGCTTGGGTCTTGGACATAGTCAAGTCCAGAATCCAAAGGGACATGTGGAGGAAAGGGGGAGCGGGGGGATAGCAATTATCTCCTTCTTTAGTATCGGAGAGCACACAGCTATTACATCTCTCTAGAGACAAAAGGAGGGTCAGCCTGACTCCATCTGAAACCTCTTTTTGCAGAAGGGGGAAAAAAAGTTATTTCAGTCAAGAAACTGACACTTTGATTTACATTGGTTCTGGCAGGAAACTGGCAGGGAGAAAGTTTTTACAAATGAACAGTAGATGCTGTGGCCCTTAAAATAGCCTGCAGCCATCAGTCATTCACAGATTCACAGTCTCTGCTTCTAAATGTGGCATCCCAGGAGCGGGAGCTATGCACAAATCTTATTTTTTCTTTTTTTTTTTTTAAGAATTATTTATTTATGCATACAAGAACTGGGGTATAGGCGAGAGTGTGGGGTGGTGAGAGGATTCACCAGAGACAGAGTGGGGAGCAGAACAGGCAGACTGACTGAAATGCACTGCTGAGGGGAGCAGCGGGCAAGACCTCTTAAGAGGTCTGTTGTGCCATGTGGGAATCTCCCTGGCTGGGGATCAAACTCGTGCAGCAGTGGCTGTGGATAGCTCCATAGGCTGAGACTTAACTCCTTGAGCCACCAGGGAGGTTTGCAATGGGAAAATCTTATTTTTTCATGTGATTATTCAGGTCCTCTGAGAGTGGCAAGAGGTCAAAGGGAAACAAAATAGTGGGTGGAAAGATATGGAATTAAATTACACAACACGTGAATGGGAAGTTCAGCCTGGTAGAAGACAGAGTCATCATCCGGATCCGGGCCATAGAACCAGAGTGGCCAAAGCCCCCAAGAGAGCAGAGCAACCCCCAGACCCATCAACAACCTGTTCTTCTCTTCAAGACCAAGAAGACTCCAGCTATATGTCTTCCTTCCTAGGTTTCAGGTCAAGGGGTAAAGCACATCCCATTGCAAACCTTTCTTCCTTTCCTCCTTGCTCAGCATGTTCTCCCTATCATATTTACCAAGATCATAAAAGTGTGGCCAGCAATTCAAAATTCTAATTTATTACTTAAGCGATCAACACGAGAGCCAAGATGACTGACCTTCTCAAGTTAACCTCTTAGAGTTAACTAAAAGAATCAAAATGATAGCAGGACCTTCCTTGAATAAAATCACTGTAAAGAGAATTGGACTTAGAAATATTTTTATCAAAATAATACAATTCAAAAAATTACCTTTTTCCTTGAGGAGAATTCATCTGCTCCTTGACCCAGAATTGGTCTCTCCTTCCCTTGTGCTTATAGCCTGGAGACCTTCAGGTTTTCTTCAGGTTAGTACACCCCAGATCATTAAGTTGAGAAGAGTCAGGGATTTGGCGTAAATAATCTACATGGGCAAAAATTAATTTCTCAGAAGACCATGTGAGGCAAGATTGTACAAGAAGCAAATTCACAGCCACAGGTAAGAGTTCTCTCTCTGGGTGCAAATGCCGGCTCCACCACTTACCAGCTGTGTGACCTTAGTGTGGTTACATGTCCTCTCTGAGCACATTTCTTTATGAATGAGAAATCAGGTTGCTGGAGGTTTCTGTGAGCTGTAAAAGAATCCTTACTGGCTGGTCCATTATTCATTATCATCATCTACTGTCTTGATTTTACCATTTTCACCTGATACACACTCCAGCCAGCTTTGGCTTTCTCTATTATGCAATTACCTCTACACTGTGTGAAATTTTATCAAAGGTAAAAATAATTTCAACATCCGAATGAAAGGTGAGGAGAAGGGCCATCCCTCAACACAGTTTTCTTTTCCACCAGAAAGGAGGCACATGACCCACTTGACTGGTGCCTGGGAGACTTGGTTTGTCCCACCCAGTTAGTTACACAAAGGCCACAGAAAACTGTCCTCTGAGTTGGGACCCCAGGCCTCCTAGGAACCAGTGAGGATGACCTTGTTCACCATCAGGTCCTAAGGTTATATATGATCTAATCTACCCCACCCCCCAGAGCCTGAGCCACCTCTGCCAGCTCAGAATGGGGGCGCAAAATATTCTCTGGCTTTCTCCAAGTCCAGGGTAATTTTATTCAAAGGAGGTTTGTTTCCAGAGAAGCTATTCATTGGGGTTTCTCTGCATGTTGTTAGGTGTCTTTACTATTCATTGTCCAAGACCCTGTAACCCATATGCTCTAGGGATAAAATCATTTTAGAGCTGACGTATTCTCCAGGTGCAGAAGAGCACATGGATAGCCCCGAAGGGGACTCAGGAGGAAATGATTATGAAAACAGAAACAGAAACCAGAATCCCTTTTATCACAAGTAAAATAGTCTTCACTGCAAACATGTAACTTATTACTACCCTTCGCTTGTTCCCATAAAAAATAAAAATCTTCATTCCCTTCAATCCAAAAATTCCACTTACAAAGATGGCGTATAGGATAGTCATTGTATTATTTCTAATAATAAAAATAAGGAAGAGGCCTAAGTAAATTATCGTAACTATAATGCATCCATATTTTACAATGCCATAAAGATCTTCCTGAAATATATTCTTAAAAAAAGGAAGTCACTGAACTAATATAACCCCATTTGTGTTAAAATATATATATATATATATATATATATATACACATATACAACAAACAAAAACAAAGCAAATTCTTAGATGCACATATATACGTATAAGCATAAATACACAGAGAAAAGATGGGACTGGAGGCTGATCCACTGGTGAAAGGGAAACAGCACAATTTGACGGGTGGAATTTGAGTGTAATTTGAATATTTTATAACAAGAATGGATTGGTACATTACAGATATACTTAAATATGGATTTCCTTTTAAAGGAGTTCTTAGGAAATTTATTATAATATGTAATCTGAATTAGATGAAAACAATATGGCATTTACCAGCATTTCAACAACAAAGAGTCAGTTTTGTTAGGCATAGGAGAAAACCCTGAGGCAAAGGCTGAAGAGAATCAGAGGATCACATATTTTACTGAAATCGGTTTAGCCATCTGGCCAAATTAAAGATAACCCATCACCTGTTGAGAACCACAAGCCATTGATTAAATTTGAATCTACCTGCCATGCGGACAAATATTAATTAATTCACCAAGCCCAGCAGTGGTTCAGCTCAAATCACCACTCTCCCACCAACAATGCCTTTGCTGAATAATTTTCCAGTTATCTTATGTTTACAAAATGGAAGCAAGACGCGTAAGTCACAGCTCACACGGCGGGGTGGCCAACATGCAGTAGGGAAGATGAACAATTCGTGTAAGGTTTTCATAAGCTCTGAATTCTTCATTCACTATCCTGTTGTGAAACACAATAAAAGTATGATTGGAGCTGTAAACAGGGCTCGCTGTTATTGGATTACAACGTTTATGTTGATTTGCTTGTTTTTCAGCCATTCAGCTGCAAAATCTTGTCTATTTTCAAAGTTAACTCTTCTCAATAAATAAAATGTAAATGACACAAATCTAAGGCGGGCCACCACCACCACTCTTCCACAAACATGAAGGAAAATGCAAGAAGCAAAGAAGCATCATTTCTAGGGTGCAACACATACTTGTAAAACTCCTTTCCCCAGGATGTTGGCAAGGAAAGTTTGAATCAATTCTAAGGACACAATGGGCAGGATTGGTCTCATCATTTCCAAAGCCTTTTAACACGTATTGTTGAGAGGCGACCCTGAGGATGAGTCAGGCAGATAATTCTGTTCCAAAGGCAGGGACACAGAGATGGGCTCACACACATCTGAGCCCATGCGTGTCTGACTAAAACCTAACAGGCCAGATCCAGACCCAGGTGTGAGACTCCTGACCAAGGTCTTAGAATTGGCTCAAGTAAAATATCACTTTCCCAATTTGTAATAAAGGATACTTAATTACCTAAAAATGGCAAGACTGGTCATTCAGTCAAGTCTTATAGAAATGGCCTCTTGCTTCCACTGGGCCTTGTTTCCCTCAGAGGAGTGAATCAATGACCTTGTGCAGAGAGTGTTCTTGTTAGGCTGGTCAGGCCTGTGCTACAGTCACAGATATTTTTCTTTTTCTTTTTTTTTTAAAAGATTTATTTATTTATGCATACAAGAGCTGGGGTATAGGCCAGAGGTGTGGGGTGGTGAGAGGATTTATCAGAGGCAGAGTGGGGAGCAGAACAGGCGATCTACTGAAATACACTGCTGAGAGGAGCAGCGGGCGAGGCAGGAGAGGTCTGCTGTGCCATGTGGGAAGCTCCCTGGCTAGGGATCGAACTCATGCTGCATCGGCTGCGGATAGCTTCATAGTGCTGAGACTTAACCCACTGTGCCACCGGGGAGGCCCAGTTACAAATTTTTTTCAAATATTTCTGGTAAATAATTATCACAGCCAATGGTATTTCCACACAAATCATTTCAAGGTCAGAGCACCAAAAGCATGCTGGAGAGTGGTACTGCCTGCTGGCTTACTTTAAATCCCATGAGCTGCCCACAGGATCCCCAATAAATCTCAGAGTAAGCAATAACTTATCCTAATGATTAGTCTTTCCTACTTTTCCACCAAGATGACAATGCACCTCCCTGTTTAGTCTCCCAAGCCTTAGAAATGAGAGTCTCCTATCTTTGGAGAGGACTATAGTTATCTAGTGACATCACCTTCCTGCTATCCAGCAGACGCTTTCCTTCCCAAGAGAAATGACTTGCAGAGATGACTAGAGGCTGTTATTGCAGGATCAATGACCTGAATATAAGGGAGTAAAACTCCCCTAGAGAATTCGATTCAAGAGGCTTGAAGCTTCCCAGGAATCTGAAAGAAATGGCATTTAGGTTTTCATGGCCCGCTAGAGCTGGTTAAAAGGTCAGAAAGAAAAGGTTATTGACCTGGGAGATTTTCCTGAGGGAGGAGGGCACCACAGCAGCAGCTCTGGGTCCCTCCAATTCAGGGACCACAAAGGCGTATGCAGGTCACTGACTCCAGAGGAAATAAAAGTGGGGAAACAATTGGAAAATCTACTCTGCCTCTTATTTTTTTGAGTTTTGTTATTTTTCCTGTACTAATTTACTAAGCGAAGCTCTGTTTCCAGAAGTAATATACTAGCTCTGGAATAAATTGTCTTGGATTTTATGTTCAAGTTCAGATTCCTTGATTAAAATCTGCATTGAAACTTCTTGAGGTCCATACAGTCCAGCTCCTGGTCTACAAGTAAGTAAAGAATCATGTATCTGACTAGTTTTCCATTGTCTCCTAAAAGTTACTGCTTTGACTTGCAACCAGGAAACATGGCAAACTTAAAATTCTGGTTAACTTTGATCAAGACAAAGTGCCAGTCATCTGAAACTGCACTTGACAGGGTGGATGTACAATAGGAAGTGAACTAGTAAACTAGGTCATGAAATTGGAGAAAAGGAGAAAGAAAAAGGTCACTGATCAAAAAGCCATCACAGCAGCTAAGATTAAACATCTCCAGACATGATGCTGGACACCCTTTTGGAAAGATCAGCCTTGTGGAAAGTGCAGTTGCATATTTTTTTAAAACTTCCCCAGCTCAGAATAGTCAAGAGGCTGTGAAAATGCCACTTTCTCTCAGAATTCACTACATCCTGGAAAAGCCCCCTTCCTTGGCGATTTATTACACCTAGTCTGAGCCATTAACATGCAGCTTCACACACTTCATGGAGTTTGACACTGGTTGAGCTTGTTTTTCTGGTCCCCTGGGGCAAAAACCAAGCAATAGCCATTAGTAATTTCACATTTTAAAATGTCCTTTCCTCCACCAAACTTCTCCCCACCAACCACCATGCAATACCTGAGCTCATATTCAGAAGAGAGATACGAAAGAGATTTGACACAGCTCGGCAGCCAGCACTTCCCAGTTGAACAATGGGGTCACTGCCAGTTGACCACCAATGACTGGAGACCAAGAACAGACTTCTGAGCAACCATTAAATGAAATGACTTGGGGTTGAGTTAGGCTCAAACAACGGACTGTTAGGGTACCGCAGCGACCCTCAATCTCAAACCGTATTGTGCTCTGCACCTTTTGGTTTCTGAATGGGACTACGTGTCCTAATTCAGGCTTTTCCCTTTAGTACATTGAAAATGGCAAAGAGCAGGATGTAAATATGTTGTTGCATGACACTGCGTGAAGCACAGTGGTCATGGAAGTGTCATTCCCACCGCAGCACAGCTAGGAAACATCATGAGAGCAAATCATTAACATGTATGTTCACAGCATCCCTGCCTTTCCTTCAGGCTTAAAAAAGAAATGGTCTTTGCTCTTCTAGTTCTGGTCTCTGTGCTTTTGTGATGCAGAAGGAAGAACTTCATAGAAAGCAGGAGAGAAGAAGGAATGGAAGAGACAGGAAACAAAGGGAGAAGAAAGGGAATGAGTGTGGGAGAGTTTTTGTTTGTTGGTATTAATGTCCGGGGCTCTTTTTTTTTTTTTTTTTTTTTTTTGGTTAAGAATCAAGAGTGGAGGAAAGAGAAGGGAGAGCAACACCCCTTTCTGCACCCTAAGTATGACAGCACCCTAAGTATGACAGAAATGGAAGACAAGACTTCGAAGAGAAATTGGCTTAAGTTAAGGCTATTATTTCCCTCTGTCCTTTTGCAGTTCCTCCAAACCGAAGCTGAAAATGAAATTGTTCCTAACTGCATTTTTCTAGAACAACCATTTTTTTAAATCACCGAGACTGGGCAACCAAGGTACTAGTTGTAATCAAGCTGTCCTTGAAACCAGTAGTGTCCAAAAAAAAGCAGCTCAAATAGTATCCTATAGTCACAGCTGATGAGAGCCCCACTGAATACTGAGGCCCATTTTGATCTCCTCGCCCATTCTTATCTGTGGATAAGAATGACAACAACATGACTGTATTTGAAAGATAAAAGTTTGCCAATCTGACCTTAACTACATCATTACACTGATAAAAGTGTTCAATCAACCAGCTGTCTGCCTTTGTGTAAATAGAAGTTCTAGATGATCAACTGGAATTTTCTTTTCATCTGGATGTTTGCTGTGAGGAAGATCTGGTCATTGACATTGCAAGTGTCAAGCCCTAGTAGGTCTGGTGCAAGTTGCTATTTTGGCAGAGAAATATGCTAATAACAAAAGGACTAAGTAAGATAAATGATGAAATGGGTCCCTTGGGGAAAGGATAACCCACAGTTCAAATCACAATGTTCAAGAAGCACAGTGAACCCAGACTCGGTGTTGCATCTGGAATATTTGACATATTGAGTGAAACATTTTTATAGGGAGCAAAAATCTGCCACCTCAAAATATGTCCTCTTAGCCAGAGGTTTATTTCATAGGAGGGTCTCTGAGGGCTGGGTGGTGGAGGTTGCTTTTGATATTTATCTATAACTTTTCTCTGCAAGGTCTCCCATGAAGCCCTGATCTCCTTATCCCCCCCACCCCCAAAGCCGAACTTAAATCTGCATATCTTTGCCTACTGAGCTTTCCCCTTTAACCTTCTTTTTTTTATTATTATTATTTTATTTATTTAACCTTCTTTTTATTTTTTTTTTATTTATTTTATTTTTTTTAATCTGGGGCACAGGCCAGAGGCGTGGGGCGACTAGAGGGCTCACCAGAGACAGAGCGGGTAGCAGAACAGGCAGATCAGAAATACACTGCTGAGGGGAGCAGCGGGCGGGGCAGGAGAGGTCTGCCGCACCATGTGGGACTCTCCCTGGCCGGGCGTCAAACTCACGTCGCTGCTGCCGACAGCTCCACAGCGCAGCGCTCAACCGCTGCGCCACCGGGGAGGCCCAATCCTTTAACCTTCTTAACTGACCTTCCTTTCCTCTCCCACTATCCCCCACCCTCTCTGTCTTAGCCAAACTATTTATGATGGCATCTGAAGCCCTATGGGAGAGTTCCTCAGTCATGTTGGGTCTCCTGCATATATACAGGAGGTATACATGCACATATACAGGACGTATATATGTCATTCTTGAATATCTCTTCCATTTTTCTCATATTTATACAGCAAAAATGAGGCCTTTTAAATTTAGGCAAAGGCAGTGCCCCAATTGCTTACCGGTTACTATATTGGTTCTGCACCTGCACGCACATTTGCAAGATTACTCAGGTTTAGGGAACAACAACAACGTTGGGATTTATTTAACAAACAGGGAAAAGAAAAGAATTACTGAAGTCAACATATGGCCGTTTACCTTACTTAAAGCAATGTCCAATCCTTTAAGTCCCAGAAAAGTAGCAAAGGTGGTGTCTTCCCACCACTGCTGATGTGGAGCTCCTCTTCCAAACAATAGGCCATGTATCGAAGATGGCATCTTCCTGCTTCTGCAGGCGCGCAACAGACAGAGTTTAGGCCAGGTTCCAACTCACGAGGACAACACAGAACACAACCAGAGATGCTCCCGAAACTGCCATGGTGCCCCAGCATAGCATCAGGCCAATAACACTGCAAACAGCAATTACAGCGGCCAGACGGCCCAACAGACTACACTGGCACATTTTAGGAAGGCACCCGCTTCGGGCCTCTGCCTTCTTCCTTTGGCTGCAGTAAAAACAAAACTGGGAGCAGTTTCCTTCGCTGGGCTACTTGCAAATCCTCCAAACTTGCTGCTCCCAAAGTCACTAAAGCTTCCAAAAACGCTCAGTCTGAAACTATATCCCCGGGACTCAAAAACTTCTGGCATCTGATTTCCAAACTCTCAATCTTCCCGGCTACATTTTCTGCCGCTGATTCCTCTATTCCTACATCATGACGACTGCCTCCCCTTCTCCTTCAGTCCCTTTTATTTCTCATCAGACTCTCCACCCCAAACTGCAAACTTAGCATTTTCCCTGGGGCTATTCATTCTCATCAGCAAACCCCCTCCAGGGGGCACCACATTTACTGGACTTTGGACTCAGCCCGGTTACAATATCAATCTATCTGATGATTGCTTGATAACTTGCCAACCCAGAAGAACCCAGAGGGAAGATTTCCTTTGCACCCTGATGCCAGAAAACTAACAGACAATGAAAATATTTGTATTGAATTGCTTATGTATAATCATACCTATAAAAGTAAGGATAATAAGTCATAATAAGTACATTAAATTATATAAAATGGAAGATTGATGTCTCAATACTTTCTAATTTAAATTAATGCATTTTTTGAAAGAAGAAAAACCTCAAGAGTGCATTTGGTATATTACAGTGATGACTCTTGAGTTAGCACTCTGTCTCACTGTTCTCAATTTTTAACACAAATAAAAACCCCGAATGATAATGTTTCCTTAAGTTTATAATCACTCTGGCATCATTTTTATTTTGAATCTACAGTTTAAATGCAGGACTATCTGGTATCAGCGGTTAAAGACACTAACTGGTGCAGGAAGAGAACTCAAATAACTCTGAATTGTTGTAAATTTAGGCCACAGACATAAGTCTGTTTTTGTTGATTTGGGGGGCCATGTGTATAAGTAGTCTAAATTCCATGTATTTATGTGTGTTAAAGGACAATAACAAAAAGTGCTTTTGACACATATCACTAAAAGTCTATTTCAACTTAGAAAATGGACCCCCTTTCTTCCCTGGGAGAATATTCCTGGGAGTCCTGCAGGTTCCTGAGGAAATTGCTCTCATTGTCCTGGCCTTAAAATTCAACTGTGCAGGCTCCTTACTTCTGATGAGAGGAGCACAGCTGTGGGTGTCTCTAAGTAGCTTCAAGATGGGGGAAATGGCGTCTAAATAAGAAGGGGGACCTGTGCACTGGGAGGCGGAAGGGCTCAGCTTATTAGACTCACAGGATGGGTTCCACTCCTCACCTCATCGAAACGGGATGTTTAATTTTCTGCTAAGTTTGAACCAGATGACCCAGGACCAAGTAAGTGGGACAGGCCTCTGGAGAAAGTTTCTTGATCTGAACTTGAGCAGGGATGGTGCAGGCCGACGCAGCTTGGAATGACCCCTCAGGAGGTGTTTTATCAGTATCAGATGTTAAGTCTGAAAGCTATAAAAGCTCTTCCAATCAAACAACTATGTCCACATTATTATTCCAGAGCCCTGCTTATTTACATGGTGAACATTCATTTTGGAAACATCCTCATTTGTATTTTTTCATGGAAAAATCAAAGAAATTAAAGGGGTAAATTAAAAAAATGATAGGACAAATTATTTCTTTGGCCTTTCTTGGGTTATTGATGAGGTCACTTTTGAAAAACTTTCTGGTTTGCCAGTTCTATGACTACAGTGTTTCAAAATTCACCTGCTCAGCAGGTTCCTGAGCATACCTTGATTTTTAATTATTATAACCACCATTCATTGGGTACTAACTATGTTCCAGACACTGAGTTAAGCACAGCTATAAAAGTAATAATAATTGGTCTTTTCGGTACAGATTTACAAAGAGATAGTTCCCCAGACAGAAAATAGCTCAAAGGAATTAGTCATCATCCCAGCTGATAGATATAATCACACCAAAGTATGTCAGAGTCAGGAAATACCACAAGGTTAAGAAGATTATGAGGGACGAAAATGACTATAATTACTTACATTTAACTGAATAGTATAATTGAATCACATCATTCATTTTCATTAAAGTTCCTGGCTTGGGAGTGGGATGTTACTCCGAATCAGGGCTGACCTCTCCTCTGTTTCACTGCTGGAGCAGGAGGGGGCGTGCCTTCGACGTGACAGACAGGCTTTCCTGCCCACCCACCTCCCCCCAAATTCTCTGACAAATAGACTCTGATATTGTAAACTACGATAGCACATGGGTTTGATTTCTCTAGGGTTTGACGAATTCTAGGAAACAACTAGAAAAGCAACCACCTAGATGACGATATACTGAGCAGGGCTGTGTATCAGGAAGAAGGTAAGATTTGGCGATGGTAGATGGCAATCTGAGTCTCCATTCCACCAAACTTGTTTGAGACCTTAGCAAGGTCACAGCCTCTCAGATTCCTGTCTGTGATTATGGCACAGTCCTGCTTGCCTCGTAGGTGACTTGTGAGGATTGCATGAGACCAAGTATGTGAGCACAAAAAAGGAAGAGGGCATTACACATACATATCTTCTACAGTACATCCCAAGTGTGTACAAATGGCCACTTTTTCTGAGCAACAGACAATATTAAATTCAAAATACACATTATTGTAACAATTATTACAGACAATGCTCTTTTTTTTTTCATTGTCTTTTATGAGGAATAGTTTAGTCATTTTGCTGTCATACAATCTATTTTAATCTCACTATGATATTTCATTGGGCTAAACACAGAAATTAGGTGTTAAACAAGGGGGAGGCTGAACTAGACTCTGCAGTTTCCGTTTCTACAGAAGATGCTGTGAGACTGATGCAGGTTTTAGAGCAGAGAGAGTGAGGAAAGTAAGGGAGAATGGGAGACTGTCCTGCTCTGTAAAAACATCCCTGCCAGGACATAAGACCTCAGATTCTTGGATTCCAGAAAGACATTAATTCATCATCAGCCTGAACCCATGACCAACTCAGCTCCCAGCTCCACGACTACCTGACAAGCCTGCGGTTGGAGAACCCACCATTTGAGCTATAAGACTTGGTGCATTTTGCTACAGACCATGGCCCCGAAGTCAACATCAACATCAGAAGAGGGTGTTTACTTAGATTGCAGCAAGGCTGGCTTCACCACAGAGTAGATATTTGCTTAAGCCTCAAAGGTTATTAGCTAGATTAGGAGGCAATTTGCTTACCCTGGTGACCATGCCGGCTGTCTCATTGTTTTGGGTCTGTGTGCCCTGGTGTTCTGTGCTAGTTTGTTCGTGTGGCTGTGAGGGGGGGGGTGGGTTGTATGTAGAGCATATGTGTGGGAGGGGTCTCTCAATATTTTATTTCAAATAATGATTTGTTGAAAGTGATCTTTCTTTAATATAAAACAAACCTTTAATTTGGAAGAAGGCCATTAGTTGAATTGTATCTCTGATTCTAACAAACTTCTACTTGTGAGATTTTTGGCCATATTCATACTTTGTGTTTTCCATTTTGTCTTGCTACCATAAAAATGCTCTTGCCTGGGAATGTGTATTATATGAGAGGAAAAGAACACAAGGGACTATGGTGACGGTTCATGGGTGAATTAGTGGTGGGAAACCCACGGGGAATACACAATAATGCAAAGGATATAAATTTAAAACAGAAAATAAGATAAAAAAGAAAACAAGTCATGAGGTAGCTGTTGATATGATGTGCCCCACACAGAAGTCCTAGGAATTAAACATGCACAAAGGAAGACCAGAGTTTCCCCAATCACCTCACCTTCTTCGTCAGGAGACAAGAGAGATCCTACTCACCCACCGGTGACATGAGTGAGTATTGTGTGGAGAGAACACTAAGACCACTTACCATTACAACCTTTTTGGAAAATCTTCTTGGAAGGCCGCACATTTTAGAAGCACAGCACCAGTAAAGCCTCAGATAACTTGTTTTTGAATCCTACTTTTGCTGCTTCCCATCTATGATCTCAGGCAGCTTCTGAATATCTCAGTACCTCAGTTTCTCCAACTGTGGTGGGGATGATCGAGGTATTTTGTGATGTTACCGTGACAGTGTTTTACTTATAAAACATTAAAACAGTAAGTAGGTTGCAGTAAAGTTCAATAACCATCACTTATTAACATTGATGTTATTATTATTTATATTAGAAAAATACACTAATCAACAATTAACCCAAAATATTTTCATCTCAATCTTTTTAATCAAAGGGACCAAAGCTGAAATAGAGTAGTAACAAAAAAATTGGATTGCTAAGTTCACAGAATAAAACTATGTAAAACAGAAGTAACTGAAGCAGAAATCGACCTTATTATAGCAGAGATGTGAAAGAGGAATGTTTATCTTTGGATTTGCTCACTCTTGAGTCCTGATGTGAACTTTCACAGTCCTGGAGGATCTACCAAATCAGGCACCTCCATAAAATATTACTTAAATGTTCTTTAATTCTTGAAATTATGAGGAAACAAAAGATTGTGTTGTGAACAAAGTAACCCACTTATGTATAGTTCACAGTGGGTGGGTTGTGTGTGGGTTGTGTGTGTGTGTGGTGTGTGTTTAAAATAAACATAAAGGACATACAACTGCTATTGATCTCAATTTAAGTTCTCTTTAGTGCAAAACCCACAGCAAACTCCCCTTGTGTTAACCAGGTTTCCTAATGTTAATCAATGTTAATCAGAATGGATCCAGATGTGGAGCCTCTACTGTTTCCCAAGTTGACCCTGGCAGTACCAGTTGGTGTCCACCACTTTTTTCGGGCTCTGATTTCCCACTATGTGTAGTCCTTACTCTTTATTTCTTGTTAACTCCAGGCGTGGCTGCATAATGTTATAGTTCCTGCTCCCCAACTAAGAACACTGCTGTCTCAGTGTGTTAATCAGTAAAGAAGAGTGGCAGTTCAACCCTCTCTTGTCAGTAAGATTTCTGGCTCGAGGCAGACCTCTCATTGTGTAAAACTTAAGGCACCATGATGCTTCCTGGAACTAGGTAGAAGGTCCTTCTGGCCAAAGGAGGAGGATAGTACTACTCAATTGTTCTGGGTCTGATATCATGTGAGTTGTTTGCATTCCAGACATGGTCTCTCCCAACTTTTTCCTCTCCTTGCTCACTAAAAGGAGAAAACCTTTCCTAGGTCTTTGTTCCAGATTCATTGCTGGCACCAGTTCCAGTTGCTGGCAGCAGGTTCCAATTGTGCAAAAGGCTTTATGAAGCCCAGGGTTCCCAATTTTGAGGATCCTTGACCATGAATCAGTCTTCCCACCCTCAGACTTAACAAATATGCAAAGTGGGAGGCAGACTGATAAATTTGATTTAGAAATAATATAAGTATCAAGACTTCAACTATTTGCAGAAACAAGTTTGTCACTAAAAATATCAAAATTAAAGGCAATACAATGGAGAAAAGATAGTCTTTGCAACAAACGGAGTTGGAATCACTAGACACACGTGCAAAATGAGAAATAAAAGAAGAATCCTGTTACAGCCTTACATCTTTCACAAAAATTAACTCAACATACATCATAGGCTGAAATGTAAAATGCAAAACTATAAAACTCTTAGGGGATAACATAGAAGAAAATCTAGATGACCCTGGGTTTAGTACAGACTTTTAAAAAACAACACCGAAAGCACTATCCATGAAAAATAAATAATAGATAAGCTGGACTTCATTAAAATTATAAACCTCTGCTCTGAGCAAGATAATGTTAAGAGAATGAAAAGACAAGACACAGACTGGGAGAAAATATCTGCAAAAGACTATCTGATAAAAGATTGTTATCCAAGATAAAGAAATCTTAAAACAATAAGAAAACAAAAAACCCAATTAAAAAATAGGTCAGATAATAACAGACACCTCACCAAAAGAGATATACAGCTCTCAAACAAGCATATGAAAAAATGATCCACGTCATATGTAATTATGGAATTAAAACAATAATCAGAGAGCACTACACACCCATTAGAATGGCCAGAATACTGACAACAGCAAATGCTGGAGAAGATGTGAGGCAACAGGAATTCTCATTCCTTTTTGCTGGAAATGCAAAATGGCACAACTACTTTAGAGGACAGTTGGCAATTTTTTACAAAAGTCAACATACTCTCACCCTATCATACAGCAATCATGATTCTTAGTATTAACTCAAAGGAGTTGAAAACTTATGTTCATGCAAAGACCCGACACAGATCTTTTTAGTGCCTTGTTGATCATTGCCACAGCTTGGCAGCAGTCAAGATGCTGAACAGCAGGTGAGTGGGTAAATAAGCCATGATACATACACACAATGGGATATTGTTCAAAGCTTTAAAAAAAACAAACTATCAAACTATGAAAAGATATGGAAGGTTAGTGCACCTTAATAAGTGAAAGAAGCCCATCTGAAAGATTTACATGGTATATGATCCTAACTCTATGACTTTCTGGAAAAGGCAAAACTATGAAGATAAGAACAGAGGTTACAAGAGGCTAGAGGGGAGGGAGAGATGATAGAGTACAAAGGACAGTTAGGACTCCAAAAACACTCTGGATAGCAGTATAATTGTGGACACATATACATTTGTCCAATGTAAAGACTGTGTAACACCAGGAATGAGCTAGAAAGTAAACTCTGCACTCCAGGTGATAATGATGTATCAAAGTAGGTTCATCGCTGGTAACAGGTGTACCATCCTCGTGAGGGATGTTGATAATGGGGGATGGCTATGTATGTGTACAGGAGCAGGGAAGTATTAATACTGTACTTTCCTCTCAATTTTGCTGATAACCTACAACTGCTCTTTAAAAATTGGCTTGAATTAAAGTTTGAACTACACACTTCAGTTTGAGACCCCAAACCAATGACTTGCTCATCCCTCCCTCTCTTGTAGCATCTGTGTGTTTCCATGCAAATCGTTGCCCAGAAAGGCTGTGCAGTTAAGGGGTGGATAGAGTGTCTCTTAACATTTTGTGGACCATGATGATATTTACAGCAATGTACCCATTTTGCAGAAGAGAATTGACACAAATTTTGGAAATCTATGCATCTACCACTCCTGTGGCCATTCTTAGAACCCAAGGTGTCCATGGGACCCAAAATAGAGGTGAAAATCAGTGTTGGGGGACATAGGCACTTGCTGTCTAAAGAGAATGGGAAGTTAGCCCCCACCTTCACGCCGAGGGCATCTGTCAACCCCTTTTTTTGTGTTGGGTGGACTCTTCCTGGAAACCATAAAAGAACTCGGTAGACACAGATATGGTAGCCTCCAAACTTTGGGTAAACACCACTCTGATTGTCTAACTCCAGACAAGTAACTCTAAGGTTCTTCTGAGGAACTTGTACTGAGGAGAGAGAACTTCCAGTATTCCCTGCCTGTCCAGTGCAGGCTTAACTGCCAAAGACTTAAGCTACAGTTGTTGGAAACTTTCACACACCTTCATAGCCAAGTGCTTATGAAAAATTTATTGTCTGCAGCATGGAACTAGAGGGATTCTCAAAAAGATGTAAAACAAAGTCTGTAATCTCAAGTAGATTAAAGCCTCCTTGGGGCTACAAAACAAATATGAGGGAGAGAGTCAGAAACTATACCCCTACTTCATACGCAGTGTTATAAACCAATGTTATATATGTCAATATATGTCTTCTATGAGTTATATGTTATATAGAGAGATGTATATATGTTATATATGTCAATGTTTTTTTTTTTAAAGAATTTTTATTTATTTATGTATATAGGCTGGGGTACAGGCCAGAGGCGCGGGACGGCGAGAGGACTCACCAGAGACAGAGTGGGGAGCAGAACAGGCAGATCAGAGAGATACACTGCTGAGGAGAGCAGCGGGTGAGGCAGGAGAGGTCTGCCACACCATGTGGGATTCTCCCCGGCTGGGCGTCGAACCGGCATCGCCCGCGGCCAACAGCTCCACAGCGCAGCGCCCAACTGCTGTGCCACCGGGGAGGCCCTATATATGTCAATGTTAATAAAAAAAATTAAATTAAAAAAAAACCTATGTGGTCAGAGGTCAGCCATAGTCTAAGCACAAAATATTTCATAACGGCCTCCCTGGTGGCGCAACAGGTTAAGTCACAGCACTATGAAGCTATCTAGAGCCACTGCAACACAAATTTGATCTCTGGCCAGGGAGCTTCCCACATGGTGCGGCAGACCTCTCCTGCCTCAACCACTGCTCCCCTCAGCAGCGTATTTCAGTCAGTCTGCCTGTTCTGCTCCCCACTCTGTCTCTGGTGAATCCTCTCAACTCCCCCCTCACACACACACCTCTGGCCTACACCCCAGCTTGTATGCATAAATAAATAAATCTTTTAAAAAATTTTTCACAAAAGCCAGTGTGTGATAGGAGCTGAGGACTCCGAGGACATAACACGTTTCCAGGGAAAGGAAGGGCTTGAGCCCAGCTTACTTTATGTTTCCCTCTAACTACTGTTCTCCTCAAGTCCACTTTCTTCTACACACATCCACCTTAATCCACCAGAATCCACCCCTCAAATATTGTCTTAGCAACCCTTAGCAACTGATTAACACTAATAAGCACACAGGCTGGCGTGAACGCTGCTGCCACCCTGAGCTGCTGACTCTGGGTTGTTTTACATGAGCACGGGGTTTTGGGGACAGCGGGCCATACGGGTCCCTTAGTCCAAACTCTTTTCCACTGTTTAAAAAGGAGACATCTGGGGACGTGTTCTCCTCACTTCATCAGGAAGTAAACCCAGTGGCTGTGGAGGTCTAGCCTCGGAAACTGCTTGTGTCTCGAGGACACGGGAGTTGTAACGAAAAAGTCACAGCTGAGCCATTTCACTCACTGCTATGCGCAGAGCACAACCACCTCCAAATGCAGGCTGTCATAATGCCAAGGTGTGTACCTGTGGTCACACAATGAATTATCCCATCAACCAACCAGAAGTTGCCAGACGACCATATCATAATCATGGAGCTTGAATCTCGAAGTCAGTGAGGAGGCAGGGTAGCTCATTGCTGAGCTGGCTCTAGCCCAGCTTGGTACTCCTGAAAGGCAAGGGTCAAGCCCAAGCTACGTGTGCGTCTTCACACCTGGTGGAATGCCTGGCACTCAGGGACATCTCAGTATGGCCTTGATCAGATGAACTGAATTGCATGAACTACATTATGCTAAATAATGCAGGACGCATTGTCATGAGTAAGGACAGTATCAGTTCAGGAAATGTGACAGTGGCTGGAAAGGAATAAAAAGTTGAGTAAATCAGTGCCTCCCTGGTGGCACAATGGGTTAGGCACAGCACTATGTAACTATCCAGAGCCACTGCAGCACGAGTTCGATACCCGGCCAGGGAGATTCCCAAATGGTGCAGCAGTCCTCTCCTGCCTGGCCCACTGCTCCCCTCAGCAGTGTATTTCAGTGTTTCTGCCTGTTCTTCTCCCCACTCTGTCTCTGGTGAATCCTCTCACCACTCCACACCACTGGCCTACGCCCCAGTTCCTGCATACATAAATAAATAAATCTTTTTTAAAAAATTGAGTAAATCAAATCCTTTCCTCACCTCTCCAGCCACCTCAGTATCTCTCAATACAGAGAGAAGTACCTACTCATAAGAATATGGGGAGATAAGGATATTACTTCTATCTGGAAATAATATAATAATAGTGCACACGCATCAAGACCTTTACACATGGTGTGCAGTGTGCGAAATGCCTTATGTTAATCCTCACACAATCTAATGAAATAAGTTCTTGTACAATCACCTTTGCACAGGTGGAGAGGCTGAGCTATTGAATTAACTTATGACTCACAAGGGGTCTCCCCGGTGGTGCAGCGGTTGAGCGCTGCGCTGTGGAGCTGTTGGCAGCGGTGACACGAGTTCGACATGGCGCGGCAGACCTCTCCTGCCTCGCCCGCTGCTCCCCTCAGCAGTGTATTTCTGATCTGCCTGTTCTGCTCCCCACTCTGTCTCTGGTGAAGCCTCTCGCCGCCCCACGCCTCTGGCCTGTACGCCAGCTTGTATGTATAAATAAAATAAATCTTTAAAAACAAAAAACAAAACAAAAAAAAACTTATGACTCACAAGCATATAAGTGAGATTTGATTTTTTGGAAGAAGGGGAAATTAAATTAGGATTCAATGGATGAGTAAGTCTTTGATATCAATATTTGGGTAGAAGAGGTTAGAAGGGAGAGAAGGCATTGCCACAGGGGACAGTAGAGGACAGGGTGATGGCATGGCAACCATGAGGAGGTGGGGCTTCTAAGAAAGAACTCCAAGCGTCTTGATGGCTGCAGACTAGACTAATTAGATAAAATAGTGAATTTACCATTGGATTTGGCAATTAGGAGGTTAGAATTGACCTTAACCAGGAACAGCGCAGGTGCAGAGCAGAATCAAAAAAGGGTTCTTTACACACGAGAACCTGAGCCTCTCTAGGGGTAAAGCAGCAGGTGCTGGTGAAGAGGGACAAATCGGAATGAAAAAGAAAGAGGAGCTGTGTAGGGGCGAGGTTGAGGGCTAAGAAAGGAAGAGGAAAGACTATAGATACTATGGTAACTCGGTCACCTCCCTTTTCCTACAGCCTATACACAGATTTTCAAGAACACATCTAGTTTTCAAAAAAATTATTTTGCCTTTTAGAATAATGGCAAAGCAAGAAAACAAACATAGCCTATGCACATTCTTTGTCTGGCTTTGTGGTAGGTAATTTGACACTGGATCATTTAAAAGTCAGATGCTCCAGTAGTTACAGAAGGTGAGATGCCAGCAGGGTGCCATCTGGTCCCAGTCCTGTGAGACTGGAGTTCATGGTATCAAAAATGCTCAGCCAAAAGGGCCCTGACAGAGTAGACAGCCCACTGCCATCTGCCTGCTGGATGTTCCAGGATGGCAAAGAGAAAATGACTCAATCCCTGGCATTCCCCCAGTCACTGCCTTGCCCATTTGTCAACCTCTAAGCTAGGCAACTCAATCACAAAACATTATCTTTTTTTTCTCATCTTGAAGGGAAAAATAAAATATCCTCAGGTATTAACAACTTGCTTAATCTCTGAACACTTACCGAGCACCAATTGTATGCCAGCCTACATCCTTTTGCTTAAGCTGTAAAATAATTCACCCCTAAAGAGCAGGCATTTATTATTTCTCATGATACTGAGTGTCCAGGTCAAAACCAAGGATCTGGTAAAGGGCAAAGGGTACACAGAGGGGTGTGGCCATTCTGCTGGGGAGCTCAGGGAAGGCTCTGAAAAGAGAGAAGAAAACAAGAGCAAGTTTGGGAAATTGTCCAGAAATCACGAGTCAAACATAGAGTGAGGTGGGGGTAATCAGCAGTGACATAAGAGACTTTGGAAAGAGTATACCTTGAAGGATAGTAAGGAAGGTAAGGATTGTTGTATTTGCCAAAGTCAGGAGAAGGCAATGGAAAAGAGAAGATATTTTTGAGAGCTACTTTGAAGCGGAAAGAGACCGACCGTCTGGACTTTAGTGGATAGACAGCAGTGCGATTAATCAAGATGAGAGATAAGGTGAGAGAACAGGGGTAACAATGATGAATTTGGGGAGCCTCTGGGACATTCCGATATGGCTGTTCAGTGGGTGGTTGTAAACATTGGTTTGGAGTGCAAAAAAATGTTCTAGGCTAGAAAATTCAATTTCCAAGTCGTCAATATATGTAGTACTTTTTATGGACATTAAAAAGAATAGAGATCTTAATCATGTATCATCCCAGCTGGCAAAAAAAAAAAAAGAAAGAAAAGAAGGAAGTAATTTCTTTTTTAAAATGTACAATCATTCAAATTCTTTTCTTTCCCAACAAAAGCGGTAGCCAAGTGTTTGTTTCAAGACTAAACAAAAAGGGGAGTGATAGTTTTCTAATGAGAGTAATGGGTAATTCATGAGGCTCTGAAAAATACAGCTGCACTTTTTGCCAGTCATTTCCTGTGCTTCTGAGTGCCCTATACATGGAAGCTTTTTCCCTTTCCAAAAAGGTAAACTTTGCTCTGCCAAAAACTAGAAGAATAATATGCTTGGTGTCCAAATTCTTTTTTGGGTAGTACCTTATTCTTTTAGAAGAGTCCTCAGATATTGAATGATTAGTGCCCTACGTTGGTGACTTCCATGCTGCGGAACAGGGATAAAATTATGTAACTGATACCAGGCAAATGGGGCTTCAAAATTGGACAAAGGCAGTGCCCAAATTGCTTACCGTTCACTATCTTGGTTCTGCACCTGCGCACATAATTGCAAGACTACTCAGGCTTAGGGAACAATAACAATGGGATTTATTTAACAAACAGGGAAAAGCAAGTAATTACTGAAGTCAACATATGGTCGTTTACCTTACTTAAAGCAATGTCCAGTCCTTTAAGTCCCAGAAAAGCAACAAAGATGGTATCTTCCCGCCACTGCTGATGTGGAGCTCCTCTTCCAAACAATAGGCCACGTTTCCAAAATGTGTCTTCCTTCTTCTGCAGACTCGAAACAGCCAGAGTGTAGGCCAGGTTCCAACTCACGAGGACAACACAGAACACAACCGGAGATGCTCCCAGAACTGCCATGGTGCCCCAGCACAGCACCAGGCCAACAACACTGTAAATAGCAACTACAGCAGCCAGACGGCCCAACAGACTGCACTCACACATTTTAGGAAGGCTCCCACTTCGGGCCTGTGCCTTCTTCCTTTGGCTGCAGTAAAAACAAAACTGCGAGCAGTTTCCATCGCTCAGCTACTTGCAAAGCCTCCAAAGTCGCTGGCCCCAAAGTCACTGAAGATTCAAAACCGTTTCTTTTTTCCTACATCATGGCAACTGCTTCCTCTATTCCTGCATCGTGGTGACTGACTTCCCCTTCTCCTTCAGTCACTTTTATTTCTCATCAGACTCTCCACCCCAAACTGCAAACTTAGCATTTATCCCTGGGGCTATTCATTCTCATTAGCAAACCCCCTCCAGGGGGCACCACCTTTACTGGACTTTGGACTCAGCCCAGTTCCATAACTACAAATGGCCAAATATTATTAGCTGTTATTATTTGTGTAGCTGATTAAGTTTGAAGAGAGGAAGGAAGGTGGCTCCCAGCAAAAGATTTCTCACTTTAGCAATTCCCTACATTGTAGAAACTGTTTGCTACTGTTTGAGGTACATTTCACTACCCCACTAAAAAGAGAGGAAAACCAGTCAATGTGCCATCATGTAAATTTAGGGAATACTGGACACTTATGCTCCTCTTAGAGAATCACAGTAGGGAAGAAGCTTGTTTTCCTTTAAGTCAGTGCCTCCCCAAATTTACTTGACGAAGGAAACTGCATTTTGAAGAATTCTTATTAGGATCTTCTGGTCTTAGGACACACAATGCCTTTTGGGGAACACATTACCGGAGTCTTCCACTCGGCATTTCTATCAGGACTGACTTGGACTTGTAAAAAGAAGGAACATATTCTCCTTTCGCCATAGACCTGGGGAGAGGATCTCAGCTCTGGGCAGTCCCTCCCAATTTAAATTCTGAATTTGAGTGGTCAGAACAGCTGCCTCCCCTCCCCCAAGCCAGCCCTGCTCTGGGAGAGATTCCTATTGAAGAGGAAATCCACCATTTCCGGCCCCAGCAGTGCCTCTGGTGAAACAGGCCTTTGACCTGCTGAATTGGGGTCTGTCTTTGGGATTTTTCCAGGACTGAGGAAAAACTCCTCTCAGAAAAGATTCTTTGTCCTTAAACAGCACACCTCTAGGGAAAAATCAGAAATGAACACAGTCAGATTTTTGCAGCCTCATTTTCTATTCTATTCTTTCTGTTAGGTCAATGGGAAGTATTTTTTTTTTTTTTGGACAGTATTCATTTCAGGAAAAGTTAAGATGTTTGTGACATCTTTTCTTCTTTTTAGATATTCTATTCTATTCTATTTTAAGTCAGGAAATGCAACACCTGCATTTGCTCTTAAGGAGTCTCTTTTTATTTCCTCAGCACCAATTTTTTTTTTTGTATAAAATATCAGGTACTATATATTTTTCTCTTCCATGTTTATTTAATTTTCCTCAAATTTTATTATTTTGTCAGCATTTACATAGCTGTATAACTTTGGGGTACACTTTCACACCTCCATATGTGCACATGCTTATTTCATCCTCCACCAAGACTCCCAAGCCTACGTCCTATCACCTTCCCTCCCTCTTCCCCTCCTCCTGCCCATCTCCAGTGGTAATCAGTATATTTTTCAGAGTCAAAGAATTATTTTTCCCATGCCTTGCCAGTTTGTTTTCTTTGGATATTTATATTCCACAAATAAGTAAAACAATCCGGTAACTTTCATTTTCTGACTTATTTCACTTAGCGTAATTGATGTCATTTTTGGAGTCCATGGGTTTGAGAGTGGAGTCTTTGGGTTTCTAAGAGGGTGGTCCTCAGGAAAGGGAAGTGTCCCAGGTTCCCTGCCCCACCCAAGGGAGTGTGGAGCTGAGCAGGAGAGATAAGAAGTTGGAGAAAAAGGAAGAAGGAATGAAACAGGATGGAGAGCCCGAAGAGGCACAATTTGCAGAAAGACATGTAAAGAAGCTGCACTGACCTGGACTGATTGAAACAGATGTGGGTGAGAGACCCTTGGGAAGGTCGACTATGGCAACGTTGATCTTAGTTTTGATTTTGCTCTTTAACCTCTGAAGGAGGATGGTCCTCAGGAAAGGGGAGTGTCTCAGGACCCCACCCCCACCTCAAGCCAAAGAAATCTAAGATACCTAGGCCTGCAAATCCCATAATGCCATCATCACCAAAGGAAGGATGCTGAGGACTGAGGGTAGAGTTAAGCAACAGCGTTTTGGTATTGTAACCATATTTGTGAGTTTTGAGAGCTCTATTGCTCTTGGTTGTTCATCGCCAGGTTTTTGAGTGTGCTATTGAGATTCCAGCTCAGCAGAACTGGTAGGGCGCATCCACCAATTTATTCTTTATCTTTTTCCCTTCCCCTTTTGTAAATAAACGTTTTATTAATTTTATTGTGTGTGTCTGCAGTTGAGTCTTATAAGTCCCTTTAAGCGCACGCGTGAGAACCCACAGTCACCCCATTTATATCGGGGCTGCCCTGTAACACTTCCAGAATTGTCTGGCTGTTTTTGACCCTTTTCTATGGGTCCCTGCCGAAAGGTGTTTGAGACTTGTGGCAGGCTTTCAGGCCTTGCTGTGGGCCAATCCTATTTGGGTGGACTTTTGCCCATGAGGTGATGGGTAACTTTGGGTGCTTAATTTAGAAACTATAGTCTTTTGTCTTTTCTGTATTATTACACTAATTGTATTAAAGTTTATTTTCCACTTAAGGTCTTGTATGTTTTGTCCTGATGAGGCGGATGGCAGAACCTATTTAGAGCAGGCAAGTTTGGGGGCCTGGGGGGTGCCCCTCTTCCTGCCCTGGGAGGGAATAACAGGTTCATTCTGGGAAAGGTTTCAACAGAGCTCCCCTTCGGCGGCACGGGGTCAGTTTCTCCACGAGACAGAGACTTAGTTATACTTAAAGAACAGGCTTATTAGGAAAAGGGACAGGGAAGTAAAGGACGCTTGCACAGGCACAAGGGAAGAGCTGCCCTTTTGTAGGGGTAGGTAAGGTTTTATCTTCTTCTTTCTGTCAGAAGGGGAGGGGCTCGCTTGTCTTGTCTTGGAGGATGGCGCCTCTGTTCCTGGATAACTAGAATTTGAAAGGACAGCAGAGATTCTACAGTGCGCTCAATCTCCATATCTTTACCCCTGGCCGGAAGTCTGATTCCTAGTTATGCTTTGTAACGTAGGCCCTGGTGCCTAGGGATTTTGGTTATCATTGTGTTAATGGTTATGTTGATTCCTTCTATCCCCACCTCCTTGTGCGGGTCTGGTTCCAACCTTATTTTGAGTTATATCTCCTCCATCATTAACACCTCAATATCCATCCATTTTATTTCAAAAGACACTATTTTATCTTTCAGACACTAATTTGCATACACCTTTGAAGTAGCTGGTGTTAAATGAGACAGTGGTGTTCAGGAAATTTGCTTCAGAAAAATGGGAAGATATGTCACTGGCTGGTAAACATGAGTTCCTTGTCCTTGCTCTATTCGTCCTTGCTCTGCTCCTGTTTTATCTTTTCTTGCAGACAAAACCAGAAAACCAGGCAAAACTGGCTAAAACCAATATGAAGGTAGAAGTGAGACACAACCTTATTATCCTAGGAAAAAGCATGCCCACCAGCACCAGACTCAGGACCAAACTTGGAAGAAAAAGGGGCTCAAATGCAGCTCCTGACAAATATTGTCTATTCTCTGAAACCCTGCTGCCATAGACCTTTAGTCTGTACTCTTCTTTAGTAATCCCCATATAAGTTCCCATTTCTCCCCATTTCAGAGATGGCATTACTTTGAGACTACTTTGAGACAGTAGCCCACCATTTCTTCAGGATCCTGGCTTCTGATTAAACCCGATTTCCTTCCACCAACTCTGGTCTCTCACATTTTTTTTTAAAGATTTATTTACTTATGCATACAGGCTGGAGTACAGGCCAGAGGCGTGGGGCGGCGAGAAGGTTCACCAGAGACAGAGTGGGGAGAAGAACAGGCAGATGGACAGAAATACACTGCTGAGGGGAGCAATGGGCTAGGCAGGAGAGGTTTGCTGCGCCATGTGGGTATCTCCCTGGTTAGGAGTCGAACTCGTGTCTCCATTGCTGACAGCTCCACAGCACAGCACTCAACCGCTGCACCACCAGGGTGGCCTGGTCTCTCACATTTTATGAGTAGCAGTTAGCCGACACAGAACACAACCAGAGATGCTCCCGAAACTGCCATGGTGCCCCAGCACAGCACCAGGCCAACAACACTGCAAACAGCAACTACAGCGGCCAGACGGCCCAAAAGACTGCACTGGCTCATTTTAGGAAGGCGCCCGCTTCGGGCCTCTGCCTTCTCCCTTTGGCTGCAGTAAAAACAAAACTGGGAGCACTTTCCTTCGCTCGGCTACTTGCAAAGCCTCCAAAGTCACTGGCCCCAATGTCACTGAAGATTCAAACAACGCTCAATCCAAAACTCTACATCATGGTGACTGCTTCTTCTTTTCCTACATCATGGAGACTCCTTTTTCTTTTCTTACATCATGCAACTGAATCCCCTTCTCCTTCAGTCCCTTTTATTTCTCATCAGCATCTCCACCCCAAACTGCAAAACCTTTTAGCATTTTTCCTTGGGCTATCTAGCCTCATCAGCAAACCCACTCCAGGGGACACCATCTTTGCCAGACTTTGGACTCAGCCCGGTTACAAAAAGACAACTCCAGAAAAAAAGAACAAATTGGTGAATGCATCCTACCAGTTCTGCTGAGCTATAATTTCAACGGTGCACCAAAGCCCGGCGAACCGCCAAAGAGAGAGAGCCCCCCAAAGCGTACATCTGGTTAAATATCAAACATCACTGCTTAACTCCACCCTCAGTTCTCAGCAACCTCCCTTCAGTGATAATGGCATTATGGAATTTGTAGACCTAAGTGTCTTGGATCTCTCTGCTCTGAGGTGGGGGTGGGGTCCGTAAAAACTTATCTGTGGAGTTTATTCAGGCCGTCCTTTCTTCCCCAACACTTCTTCTGTCATGGACTTGTTCCTCTAAACTCTTCAAGTATTCCATGCTCAAACCCAAATTCTATATCCCAGACCTTTGTGGATGACCCAACCCACTGGAGACTCCAGGTGCCATAGTGAAAGGAATGAAGGCCTGAGTTGCTCAGCTCAAGAAGGCCTTTCTCAAGCACCAATGCATGTACTGCTCAGTTAGGATTGTCCTCAGTTGCAAATAACCAATAAATTGGTTTAAATGAACAGGCAGAAGCTGGTTTGGTTCAGTACCTTACTAAAGTCAGGCTGTGTCCGCTTTCCCTTTGGTCAGTCTTTCCTTTCAGATCTAAGAAGGAGGTAGGACAATTGATGTATTTATGAGGAAAAAGAAATGTTTCCCAGAGGTTCCCAGCAAAGTTTGCCTTATAATTCATAAGCCAAAACCATGTGACATAGACATGCCCAGCTTCAAGGAGGCTGGAAAAGGATATTGCAGCTTTCTAGACTCTAAACTGGAGACAGGAAGATTGTTAGAAATATTGACTCAGCCAATGATAAGTTTCTGCTGCTGAAATATATTCCACTAATTCCACTACTACTGGATGCTCATTCCTGAAATCAGAGCAAGAGCCCATCGTGAAGCCAGTCAGGGCACATCTGCTCATCATTGCCCTTGACCGCTTGTGTCAGTGAGTCAATGGCCTGCAACAACTTGGTTCCCATTTTTTTTTAAAAAAAAAAAGCTTTTAAATCAGCGTAATTTTTTTCAGGCTCACTCACGTCCTCCAAAACCTTCAAGTTTCTTTGTTTTACATCAAAGTCCTATCTAATTTGCTCCCAAGAGGGAACCTACCACAATAGTAAAGTTGTATATTTCCACAGGGATTTTCCCTAAACTGTTAATGAGTTGTGACTTCCTTATATGTACACGCAGATGAGACTGGAGCACTGCAAGCAGGTAGACAGAATTCGAACCAGATGGTTCAAGGAAAGAAAACTGGATTAGCAGATCATTCCAAACACCTCCATGTGTTGACTGAAATCCATAAGGGGAATGACAAAACATATACCTTATTTTCTCAACAAACTGAGCACCATATTGAATGTTAAATATTACATTGCAGAAGAGGTAGAGCAAGCTCTGGTTTTTCTTTCCTTGTCACTAGAACCATACGCCTAGTTTTGCCTGATTAATGTATCCTGAGTAGGAAAAAAAAGGGAAAGAAACGCATGACTGATTCATAAACTCATACACCAAGGGACCCCATGGTAATCCTATAGCAATGATATTTGAATAAATCAGAGGTGGCAAGGGTGTGTCTAATTTCCATGAGTTCCCTTAGAGAAAGCAAATTCCGTTTTGCTTGATTTTCCAGCTTAAACACTAAACCATAGGAGTCTCTCATCCTCACCCTTCAGCCAGCTTCAATCAAACTGGGACTGATGCAAATTAAGACACTTTCCAGTAGACAGAGCCCCCAACCCTCCAACCTCAGTTTAATTAAAGCCCAATTTGGTTCAGGAGTAAACTGGTATTTACAAATCAGGAGAAAATCTCGTTCCAGTAATTAAAGGGATTTTCTAAATCTTGTCCTCCGTGTTAGAACACTCGTTTTAATAGTTAATTAAAGACTCCTTAACTACCCTTTGAAGGAAATTTGAAAAAGAAAAGACCTGCCACAAAGGGACCTGCCACAAAGACATCACTGACAATGGGACTGAAATTCTTTGTTGGGCCCTTTTGGGAAAGCTAGGGTCTTCCTTTATCTAAAATACCTTAGGCATGAAGACGCTTTTTTTCTTTTCATAAAAAATGATACTTACTGGCTTTTGCATTGTACAAATATAAGCCAGCTTGCAAGTCTCCCACTGCCACTGCAGTTAGGGCATGTTGGGCACAGAGATGACTGTGTTTTTGGCTTCCCAAGCTATGTCTGTGGCCAAAACACCAAACTCCTTAGGCAAGGAAGAGCCACATTCCTCCTTGGAGATTCCATGTACCTCTTATTTTCAAAATGGGTTTAAACTACTTAGATTGACCATTTGGTCGACATTCAACCCAGCCCTCTGCTAAGTGCTGGGAGATGGTCCTTGCAGATCAGAGACTTGACCCTAATTGAGAAGACGAAAACTAGTCCAGGGAACACGAGTACAAACTGCACAGACATGGAAGATGTACTGGAGGCACAAACGAAGGACACACTGAGAATGGGGACAGCACAGAGACTGCATGGGAAGTCTCTGAGGACAGGGGAGTGAGTCAAACTCTTCCTTAATGAGTAAAAGTAGCAGATACCTGGGAAATAACATTCCCAGACAGAGAGACCAAGGACACAATGATCCCAAGTAATAATGAGCATTCTAGAAAGAGCCTGGTGACCGAGGGGCTGGAGCAAAGTGTTGGGGGGGGAGGGGACGGGGAGAGTTGGGCCAGGAAAAGAAAGCAAATGCCATGTTATAGAGGACTTTCCCACCTTGGTAAGAAGTTTGCTTCATTCCATAGGGAAAAAAAAAAGGTTTTGTGGGAAATAGAAGTAGAGGGGGTGGGGCAAAAAGATAGAGAGGCAAGAGGTTGAGATGGCACAGCAACACTGTAGGGTAAATGAGAATTATCAGATTTTTCCGCCCTCCCCTCACAGACAGACCTCTGCAGGCCTATGCGCATGCCTGATGGTGGGCACCTGGAGTGGGGTGTGGGCCTGTGTGAATGGGCGCACCTGAGCCAGAGACTGGGCCTATAAGCAGCGGAAGCAGCAGAAGCAGCAGAAGCAGCAGTGGGAAGCAGCAGAGAACAGAGCGTGGAGCAGAGGACTGTTCAGGGTGCAGCAGAGAGGCCACGAGATGCTGCAAAGAGCCCAGAAAGAGTGAAGATCCGCCAGGGACTGGCAGGCCTGCCAGCTTCCCGGCCTCCTGGCCCCGTTGCCTGCCCTGGACCTGATTGCCTCCCTACAAGAGACCATTAAAAGTATAAAAAGCCACTGAGGACTCCTCCTTCTTTGGCCAGTCTGCGCAGCTCTCTAGAGAAGCTATGCTCCCAGTGGTCATCCTGCCATTACAAACACCCAAAGGTGTGCTGTCAGGGGAGGGAGTTCACACCCCTGGGGTTCCACAAAGACTTTCCAGAGCTCAATGAGCTAAAAGGACCATTTGAAGGAAATCAACTTCTAGATCCTCATCTTCTCTATCTCCTTTTTTCTAAGATTGCTTGATACCCAAATCACACTTGAAAAAGAAAGCTATGCCCCTCATTTATGATGTATCTTTCTATGGAGGGCTAGTGATTCATCAAAGCACCGTATACATATGGGCTTCCTATCTGTTCTGGTCATCTTGGTTCATTCTGCTAAGGATCAAATGTGACCTTCAAGGGAAACACTGAATTCAGAATAATCAATGCAGTATAGATTAGTGACATTAATCATGAGAATGTTCCTGAATTGTACCTAGAATGACCAACTTTTTAAAGATAAAGCCCAGATAGAAATTCTATTTAAATTTCTTCTGATTCAAACGGTGTATCAGGAAGTTATGTTGAAATGTATGTTATCAAAATTTGTCATACAATACTTTTTTTAAAGAATTTTTTATTTATTTATGTATACAATACTTATTTTAATGACAGTTTGCATCTTATTTAAAATAGAATACACTTAATATTTTCTATCTCTCATTGACAAAGAATGAACTTTTTAAAATCCATGATTAAAATTTTCAGATGTTCCCTTAAATACTTACTAGAGGGGATGTACTTTCTGAAAAATCTTTTAGAAGTGCCCAAGCAAATGAGTTTTAAGAAACACTATTTCCTGGGGATGTCAGTAAGAGTTGGGAAGAAAAACAAAGAGTGGGCAGGAGGAGGTTGGTTTCTGTGGTGAGTTAGGTTGAAGAAATCCTGAGAGATCCTGGAATGGGCCTCAGCTCCTATTAATATGCTAGTAAACATCAGGATTCTCTCCAGAGCTGTGTATCCTCCAAGTTTCAAGCAAAGGGGAGGGACTGCACCAAGGGTAATTTAAGAGCACTTTACAGCTTTCCTTCAACAATCTCCATCTCTGCAACTTCTCCCAGTCACCTACCAAAAAACATAAACTGAGTAAATCCAGTATCTTACTATTAACATGAATTTCCAGCAGCAAGATGCTGGAGCCCACGCACAACAGATATTTGGGCATAACTGTCACTCAGAATGTCCTCTGAGAAAAAAGTTGCAGAGTAGCAGCTCAAATCCACCCTGATCTACTTGTCATGTGGGAGAAATAAACCGCTGAAACAATCATGAAGACAAATGTCAGGCCCCTAATTGTCTGTGTACTTGCCTTAGAATATTCAGATACACAAACAGTATTTTTCCCATTGAATTATCTGGAAACTTGCTTCAGTTCTTAATAATATTTTGTATGAATACATACAGCCTCTGTTCATAGGAAACTTACATCATTCCTGTACTGAGTCATATTAGTGTCATATTCTTCACACCATAAAGTATATACAAAGAAGCCAGTTAGCTCAAGGCATAGACCAGATGTTGAGACACCCCCATGATAAAGAGCTTCTTCCTGTATCATCTCTTGCTACAGATCAAATGTTAGTCTCTATGTATATTTCCCAGGGTGTATCTTTGCAACACAACCCAGAATGCTTGTTAATATTGCCTTTGTCTTGGGAACAAGATCCAAAGGGGTACTTCATTATCCCTGTGATGCCCCAAACAACTTCGATTGGTTAATTCTCTAAATTTAAAAGATGCCTTTGCAATTCCAAAATTAATAACATTTGTTGTTCAGTATCAATTTAACGAGATGACCTATTTGAATCTGACTTTTCAACTGAGGTTCTGCCTTTGTGTCTGATGTGACAAATGTCATTGTGCAAAATGGAAAGGCCATCTGGAGGGAGCAGCTCTGCAAGATAAGGGAGAAGCTGGGCTCCCACAGCAGGGATGCTCCGTGTTGAACTCCATTCAATGCCATGAAAATGAAGCTTCTCTAACAAAAAAATGTCCTTGAGACACAAATCTCCTATCACCCTGTCACATCTGTGCTGTCTCTGCCTGGTGCCAAGTGGTTCTGACACAACCTTCCCTTCTCCTCAGAGACCCCGCAGAGCAGTGTGAGGACTCGGGTAATTCTCTAAGGCTGGATAAGAGACATTATAATTTCAGAAATGGGATGGAAGCCCCTTTTCAAAAAACACTGTGATTGTGAACTTTCTTTTATTACAACACATCATTACATTCTTTTGTAATGACCTATTTTCCAAGCCACCTATTTCATCTGCTTGACCTCACGCCCCTCAAGGGCAGGGGCCTTTAGGCCTTATTTATCTTCAAATTCCCAACAGTCAGCCCAGAGACTGACATAAGGTGGGCGCTCAGTAAATATTTGTGAACTGAATGAATGGAAAATCGAATGAATGAGTAATGAAGGAAGGAAGGAATTCAAGATATGAATCCCTATCTCCTTGTGGAAGCAGCAGTCTGGGAAATGCAGGAACCATCTTAAAGGCATCTCTCCGTTAAACTGGTTATCAGGGCCTGTCTGCACCCAAGCGTGACAGCAACGACTGGCATTTCTAGGTCTTAGAAATTTGTTCTGCACTTTATTCTCTGAGCAGTTGGAGTGAAAAGTGTAGACCATTCACTATTGAGCTATGCTAGGCTGAGTTGCATGTTTTTTACTTTGATATTTGAACTCTCTTTTCTCTAAATATTAAATATTTTATTTCTGATAATGACATTCTTTTAAAAGTGCTTTTCTCCCTTATTTGTCATCTCTGTCTTTCTTACAACATACCAATATTTCCTGATATTATTCTAATTAAATTTCTTCTTTAAAAAAAAGAATCTCTTTTTGGTTCCTTTCTGTAATTTTCCCCATGGTCTCCTCCCAGGCTGTCCTTGACCCCTGCACTTACACTGAGTCCCACAGCCACTTCCTCAACCGCCTGCCTGGCACTATCTCTGGAACATTCCTAGAATTGCTCCTTGTTGAGATCGAAACCCATGTGCACACCTTAATCTCACACTTATCTTGACAGTTCCAATTTTTCCATATATGGTCCACATACCTTCCTATTGTCTGAAATCCACAAATGAAAACCACGGTCTGTCCCCTATTCACAAAGGACATACACAACCTCCTTGGCCATCCTCATCTCCTCTGACATTTGGGGACTTCTTTAAGCTAGTGTCCATCTTCAAATAGGATTATGCTCTTAAGTGATTTCATTTGAGCCAGTGATCACTGGTGGAGACTTGTCTTTTCTATTTGGCTTTTTCCCTGGCTGTACTACTCACATGATAAAAAGCTAGGACAAGATATTGAACTGGAATCTCTCAGTGAGTATATAAAGCTTGGGATTTAAAAACCAGGCATACATCCAACTTGGAGTATAGCTCTAGGGATGAATGAGTCTATAAAGAATTTATTAATGACCAATATTAGCAATACTATAATTTTATTGATGATGGCAAGGAGCTCATAATATGAAGAGATACATTAGCAAACATGGAAGCTCAGAAATGCTCTATGATCATGGTCTTTAAGGATGCTCCGCCCACTGTGCCCCTTCCTTCCTCTACACCCCACTGCATTTTTTAGCAAGTATCAAACTGCCTTGAGATTCATTTTTATCTTACCATTTTCTGTGGGTTAGCTTTGTTCTGCTGCAATAAGACTCTTGGAAATAAGCTCATAATTGATCTCTCTCCTGAACCTCTGCAGTAACAGCTTCAGGACAGGTCATGAAATTTTCAGTAACACTTTTTGACTGGCAATATAATTTCAACTTGGTGATTCTCTTTATCATAGTGAGTAAAGGATGATTTATGACATCTAATGAGACTGCAAAGTCGAAAAAATGACTAAATTTATTGCATATATATTTGTGTGTGTGTGTGTGTGTGTGTGTGTATAGATATATATGTATATGGAAGATAAATTGTCCCAAGCCCTCTCAAAACCCTGACCACAGACTCTAGCAATTCCTATGTTCTTACAGGCAATTTTCCCAAGTGATTTCCCTGTCTGGCCAGTCTGCTCTCAGGAGTTGATGCTGAACTGGAACACATCTCTTGTCAACTCACCCAAGTTTCCTGGCTACATTCCTCTCCAGCTTCATCACTTTTGTAGGTCAACCCCTGAAAATTCCACATTTATCAGGGACAAAGGACTCCACAAGGAAAATGCCTGCCCAACCCCACCCCAGCTGCTATGCAGCCTGCAGACTGTCCTCTTGCAGATGCCAAAGGGAAAGAGGAATTCACCTGCCTTTGGCAAGTACTCCTCTATCCAGTCCCTTTAGTGTGTGTGGGGGGGGGTGGTTCTTCCCAAATCGTCTCACCTCCCTTCCTTCTCCTCTCCTCTCTCATAGTGGTAGGTTTAGGGGACAGATAGGTGCTGGTAAATGTGTAGCAGTTGGCAGAGGGAGGCCTGATTTGTAGCATTTGCCAGTTTTCATGGTGAAATTAGTTCCACCATAGCCAACTCCAAGTTATGCAGGTGAACTCACTGATGCCACACCAGGGTGAAAGGAGATATACAGTTCACCGCAGCGAGCATGGTGGAGCTGGTCTGGGGTAAGCGCAGGTAGTTCTGCAACTCAAAACTCTTTTCCAAAGTGTCTGTGAAATCAACTTAAAAAAAATAAACAAAATCTAGCTTCTTTTTTGTGTGCGTGGCATCTCGATTTTAAAATTTGACTTGGTCCCCTTGTTACACAAGGAGGACCAACTATTTTACCCTGATGGGTAGCAGAATATACCATCACCAAATATGTCACCCTCTGCCCAGAGTCCTTCCTGAAGGGTTGCTTCTAGTGGGAAAAGCATTTTTCTCCAGTTTTTTTCAATTCAAAGCATGAGGGTATTGTAATGAAAGGTACTTAATAAAAAATAAATAATACTTAAGGCCATTTGTGCGACTTCCTGACAATCCCTGGAAGTGCCTACTAGCCCATGAGCTAATTATCCTGTAAATTTCCTTTTCTTCCTCTGTGTGGAGGTGAGATCTAATTTGAAAGATTAAAATCTTTGCGTGATTACAGTATATAGTCATTGTTAAGCACCGTAGTTACATGCTCAATAGCTACTAAGTGCAAAAAATTACAAGGTGATTTGTGCCTGTAAGACAAATTCCAAGAATTTTGCTTTTATAAAAGACAAGGAGGGCCTCCCTGGTGGCGCGGCGGTTGAGCGCTGCACTGTGGAGCTGTCGGCAGCGCGAGATGCAAGTTCAACGCCCAGCCAGGGAGAATCCCACATGGTGCGGCAGACCTCTCCTGCCTCGCACACTGCTCCCCTCAGCAGTGTATTTCTGATCTGCCTGTTCTGCTCCCAACTCTGTCTCTGGTGAACCCTCTTGCCGCCCCATGCCTCTGGCCTGTACCCCAGCTTGTATGTATAAATAAATAAATCTGAAAAAAAAAAAAAAAAGGAACTGGAGGTGGCGGAGTAACAGATGTGGTAAGTGGAGCGATTTATAGTGGACATCAAGAAAAGAAGCTTTAGGGGTCTTTAGGTCGACCACCCTGAATTTCTTAGGTCCTGCTAAACTTTACATAAAAGCACCACTCAAGAGGGTAACGTTGTCTAAAGAGTATTTAACACAAACTTCTGGAGGGGCTTCGAATGTCCAGTCTTCTTAGAATACAGGAAGCGGGCCTCCCTGGTGGCGCAGTAGTTAAGCGTTGCGCTGTGGAGCTGTCAGCAGCGGCAATGCGAGTTCGACGCCCGGCCAGGGAGAATCTCACATGGTGCGGCAGACCTCTCCTGCCTTGCCCACTGCTCCCCTCAGCAGTGTATTTCTGATCTGCCTGTTCTGCTCCCCGCTCTGTCTCTGGTGAACCCTCTGGCTGCCCCACGCCTCTGGCCTGTACCCCAGCTTGTATGTATAAATAAAAAATAAATCTTTAAAAAAAAAAAGAATACAGGAAGCAACCAAGCTACGTGTTCATAATTTCAAACACAATAATACAAGACCAATCTTTTTGAACTCAGTACTAGAGCAATGATAGGAGATTTTATACATGTTCATATACATATACATATATACATTTAAGATAATAAAAAATAATAGAAATTTTAAAGAAAAGACAAAGCTTTTAGTATTTATGTTCCCAGTTCCACCACTGTGTGGTTTTGTGCCATTATTTCTGTGTCTTAGTAGATTGCACTGGAGAATTCTTTCATTAAACAAATATTTATTCAGCACCCAGTGCATACCAAGCACTGGGGACATGATGATAAATAAAATAGATAAGGTCTTTGCTCTCATAGACTCAGAGTCCAACAGGAAAGAAAGATGAATACTCACAAGTACTCATTACAATTACTGATTCTTACAAGCACTAATCACAAGTCAGAGAGGGGCAGATACCATGGAAAGTGTGGGGGCTACCCTAATTCAGATGTCAAGGAAAGCACCCATGAGGAAATGATTCTTAATTTGAGACATTCAGGATGAGTAAGCATTATTAACTCAGAGGAGAGACAGAGCCAATTTTTTCTCAATGAGCAAGAAGTTCCCAAAGTCATTTTCTTTTCATATTTTATCAACCTCCAAACCATGAAGACCCTCCAGTTTGCTATAGCTAAGAGTTCTTTAAAATTTTCAATTGTAATTTCTGCTGTTCCTGGTGACTGCAGGCATAATTATTACACAACAAGAAATATTAGACTTGATGACACTGAGCCTTTATATAGACAGGCAATAATGAGACTCTGAAATTAAAACTCAGCATGCTATGGGAGTGGCTTGGTTTAGTATCCATCCTGTGGAGGTAGCCAAGAGTCTGATTTATCTAGTAAAAAGAAGAGGAGGGACACATGGGAGAAGAAAGGGCATACTGGTGGACAGGAATTGAGTCAAACTGAGCTCACCTAGGACATGGTAAATGGTGCCCCCCCAGGTTGGTATACAGAACCATTTCAGGCAAACAAAAAAGAATAATGCAAAATAAACACCTTTCCTTGGAGGTTCATATATGTAAAATGATAAACATAACTAGCTAATCATCCATTTTCAGCCCTCCATTTTGTTGTAATGGTACAGTATACACCAGGACAACATGCATTAGAATTTTTGGGAAATTCAACCATTTCTCTGAGTGGTAAGATTTTTTTATCTGACTCCAAAATAGGAGCCTCATCATTCATATATCTTAGTCTACAACTGCAGCTTTATTATTGCTGGTTTTTAAAAATACAATTTTAGTAGTAGGTTTTGTTTTATAGAGGATTTAGAAAAATAAGGGGGAAAACACATAATCCATAGCTCAGCCATTATCCAAATAAAAACTATAGTTTAGATTTGAGTATATTTCCTTTCAGTCTTTTTTCTTATATAGTTGACCCTTGAACAACACAGGGGTTAGGGATACTGACCCCACACCCCAGAAATCTGCGTACAATTTTTGACTCCATTAAAACTGAACTCCTGACAGTCTTCTGTTGATCATAAAAACATAAAGTCACTAACACATATTTTGTGTATTGTATGTATTATATGCTGTAGTCTTATAATAAAGAATGTCAGAGAAAAGAAAATGTTAGTGAGAAAAATCACATGGAAGAGAAAATACATTTGCAGTACTGAGCTGTATTTATCGATGCAGCAAGTTTTCATGTCTCTTTATAAGAAAATCCAAGTGTACGTGGTCCTGCACTATCCAAACCGTGGTTCCTCAAGGGTCACTTGTATGTTGCTTGGGAGCTTCTTTATTTTCTTTTAATATAACTAATTTAACACTCCACATGTGGCTCCAAGATTGGATCTTTTAATATTCTATCATAAACATCTTCCTCTGTTATGACCTGGAGATCCATTGTAAACATTATGTCTAAAGGTTGTACCGTCAGTGTTATTTACTCCAGCAATCTTCCCCAGGTGGGCACTCAGTGCTTCCTGAGCATTCCCGTTATTCTGATGTTTTTCCAATAATGGAGATTACTTCCATGGTAGGACTCTTGGATAGAACACGGCGTCAAATGCAGATAAACATTTTAAATATTCCTAAAATTTATAGTCCAGATTAGTCTTCAAATATTCTATCAATTTATACTCTCGCTGACAATGTATGAAAGCGCTTATTCTATCACATTCTGTCTTTTCTTTCTCTTCTCTCTTGCTCAGAATTTGTTTGGAAAAGAACATGGATGGTATCCTGTCTTAATTTGTATTTTGGTATGGTTGATCATTTCCATATATACATATATATGTAATATATATAGTCTATATTATGATCATCTATTAATTTTTTTCTATTAATTTTATTCTTATTGTCTAGTCATATTTTTTTCTGTTTTCAATTAGCCCTCTTCCATGCTTTTGTGAAAAAATGCTCAGTTTTGCCTTAAAAATTTTTAACATATAGGGCCTCCCCGGTGGCGCAGCGTCGCTGTGGAGCTGTCGGCAGCAGCGATGCGAGTTCGACACCCAGCCGGGGAGAATCCCACATGGTGCGGCAGACCTCTCCTGCCTCGCCCGCTGCTCCCCTCAGCAGTGTATTTCTGATCTGCCTGTTCTGCTCCCCACTCTGTCTCTGGTGAACCCTCTCGCCGCCCCGCGCCTCTGGCCTGTACCCCAGCTTGTATACATAAATAAATAAAAATTCTAAAAAAAAAATTTTTTTAACATATAGCATTTTCTTATTCTTTTGAGGCTAATTCTGAACTATGGCCCATAACACAGATAATACAATTTTCATTTGAGAAATGTTATTTAAACACAGACCATTTTTATTTCAAATTAACTCAAATTCCTTGACACTATACAATGTACCTTTTTACTAGACACAACTTTCCCATTTATGTTCTCATGTTTGCCACCTTAAAAAATATACACACAAAATGTGCAGGCAAAGACAAAAAAGAGGAGAAAAATTTTAATTTGTTCATTTTTGTTTTAGTCCCCAGTTCAAAAAATATGTGACTAAGTTATAGGTATCAATTATATATGATATTCTCACTGTTTGAAGCATATAAAATTAAGAATTGAATATAAAATAAAAATATAAAGTAATGAGGTCCATTATTTTTTAAACAATCATGCAGTTTCTTTTTAAAAAGTACCTATTTTGAAGGTTGTACATTGCTTTCACTAAAAGCATGTTTTAGAATCCCCACTTGGAAGTGCCTTCAGAATTAGTTACTACCTTCCTTTTTACCACAAATGACATTACTTAGGCTAATTACAATTCTTATTCACCTGTGGGGAATTTGTCTATTTTGGGAGGATTCCAATGGGAGTTCAGCCGATCTCAGGGAATAGGGAATTGCTATGACATATCTGTCCATTTAGTCCATATTCCCAAGAATCAAAGTTAATCTAAAACCAAAGTTCAGAGGGGGCTTTGAATAACAGAACATCCTGGAATAAGCATGACACATCGAGGGCCTCCCTGGTGGTGCAGCGGGTTGAGCGCAGCACTATGAAGCTATCCAGAGCCACTGCAGTGCGAGTTCAATGCCCAGCCAGGGAGATTCCCACTGGCACAGCAGACCTCTCCTGCCTCACCTACTGCTTCCCTCAGCAGTGTTCTTCAGTCAATCTGCCTGTCTGCACCCACTCTACTCTGTCTCTGGTGAATCCTCTCACCACCCCACACCTCTGGCCTACACCAGCTTGTATGCATAAATAAATAAATCTTTTTTTAAAAAAAAAAAAAGCCTGACGCATCTAGCTGAGCCTACTTTGAAGGAGTCCAAGCCCTAGTGCACGTGTTACTTCTGGAGACCTCTCATGAGCAGCTGGCTGTTTCACGAGCTTACACTGAATGGAATGCCCAGCTTCTCAAACGTGCGTTTGAAAAATTCCTTTTGAGTCCTTACTGAAACTCAACTGCTCAGAATTACTTTCATTATTTTTTTAAAAACTAAGTTAGGTAAAGTCCAGACCAAACATTAGTAATGCAGCATGTATCAGATTTACCAAGGTTTTGTTACAATTAACTGTGTATGCACACAAATTTGCATCACAGTTTTTCCTATGAATGTGAACTGGTCAAGTCTATAAAAGCTTATTTCACAATTTAGAAAATAACCACACTCTCATCCTGAGCATAGAATAGGAGTTAGGTCAATATGTACATTTGTTTGGAAAGTCCTAAGATACTTTTTCTGAGGTAGAATCAGCAGTATGATTGATTATTCATTTAAAAAACACTCTTGGGCATCTTAGCAACAACGAACTAATGTCTTTGGTAGATCAATAATTTTTCACTCTAATCACAAGAAGAAACCCAGTGCATTAAAAAAAGAGTCATCAACAACATAAAAAGAGATGTGCCAGCTGTTTCTGGCACCCCGTGGAAGAGAGGAGAGAACAAAGCAATAAGAAATGTTTGCCATATCTTGGGAGATGAGTGGGAATGGAAAATCATCATACACAAGCGGCTCACAATTGTCTGTACGTCACTCAGGTGTGCAAACTAAACACATCGATCTCCTTAGCATCAACTCTTCTGGATGCAAATTTCTCTAAGACTCAGGCAGGCATTGCCATGGTGTCAGCAGTTTCCTACATAAGCACTTGAACTAAAATCCTAACATCTGAATTAGAATAAAACATTTTGGGTAAAATAATTCACCTTCAAAAACTCTCTTTTTCGATTTCCAAATTGGTTTTCCCATTGTCTTACATTTGGATCAGCTTAGAAAACCTTCTTTTTAGAAAATTCCCTTTCTAATTCCATTTCCTTGGTCCTTGGCCTAACATTCCCCATTATTCCATAGGAGAGAGGGCTGGGAGAGGGGGTATTTCCGCTGCCTTTGTTAGGTTCACTCACAGAGGAGGAAAGGAATACAGGAATCTGCACTAGGGGTCAAATCAAGCTAATGAGAAAACCACCATTTCTCTTACTTGTATTTCAGTAGGCATGATAGATTTATTTGCCCCCGAAACCCGCTGTCTTCTGAAATTTCACCATGTTATGTGAGTCATTCGGGTTTGCCACAGCAGGAAGCAGGCAAGCAGACGCAGAGGGCAATAAAATCCAGCTAAGTCAAAGGAACCCAAGATGCACAGAGCCTTCCCGGATGTTAGTCAGTGAGTCTGTCATCAAAAACCAGATTGTGGTTTTGGCAATCTGGTTGGGGTTCAAACACTTCTGGGTGACATCACGAGGCTTTCGAGAGGGCCAGGGAGGCCAGCACTCAGCTGTGCGATCTCAGGTGCGACTCTGGTCTTGACCTTGTGAGCATATGGACTGTGCAGGCTCTTTAAATTGGGCTACTTTGTGGAGATAAGGACTTAATAGAATTTGCACATCTCTTGCTTTAAAAAATCTTGAGAAAACAGTTGTGTTTATGTTAGAAGCAGAGAATTAACTCTATCAGTTCTCAAAGGAAGGGTTTTTATCTCCTGGGGAAGTATGGAAATTTATGGGAGTATTTTTGACTTGCACTGATTGGGAAGCATTACTAGAATTTAATGAATTTCAAATAAATGTCCGGACAATCATGGAAATGAAAACTTGTTAAGATTATCTGAAGCTAATATCTAATGTCACATAACATATAACATTTTTTTTCACAGATTTAATGTATATGAATTCAAACACCTGTGTATAATACTTGTTTTGTCTGAAATGTTCTTTTTGGTATCTTCAATGACAATATATCAGTCTGCAAATGTAACTGTCACATTGCAGTATAGATACAAATATATTTATCTAGTCCTTGTTTCAAAGTGCCAAGTTAAAAGAATAAGGATTGAACATAATACCTTGAGTATTGTCTGACTTCTTCTAAGCCCAAATTAGTTCACTATAAATAGTAGTTGTATCAGACTACTTCACAATACCTTTTATTTCAGTCATGCCAAAAACACAGATGCTTTTATTATAAATTACTTTCTTATTATTTTTCCTTTCTATTATAGTTTGTGCTGGACCTCTTATGCCCCACCCACTTCAGGGGTCCCCCAGTTCTTGCTCTACATGGCTGCGCTGAGTGCCACCAATCCTGGAAACAATAAGCTGGGTCTCAAGAGGACTGCTCCTTCCAAGGTCAAGGTCCTGCTCACAAGCCCTCCCTAGAAGCAGTCTGCATCTAGACTGGTCCCCGGAAGGTAATAAAGCTCTGACTAGACGCAGTTATGCAGGATCTCTCTCTCTCTTCTTCTCTCTCTCTCTCTCTCTCTCTCTCTCTCTCTCTGACACACACACACACACACACACACACACACACACACACACCAGTGCTTCCTGTGGGGTCCGCTGAGTCATTCCTGGGGTTGCATCAGAGCACAGTCCAACCTCTCCCTCTGTCCCTCTTATCCCTCCCTGCCACAAGTGCAATCCTGAGGGCATGTCCCATACCTGCCCTGCCCCCTAACACTATCTCTGGTTCTGGGGAGCCTGAATTGTCACACAATCGGAACAATGTAATGGTTTTTGGAGACTGAGGGCATGTCATCTACTTATTTTAACTGAGTGGGAAATTACAAAATATTTGTAATTTAAAAAATGTACTGTATCTGATGGGCATGAGAACCACTGACTAGGTGGTCTCCACCTTGGGACTCCCTCCTTTGGGACAGGGATACTGGTTGTCCCAGAGTAGCTCAATTGACCAAGACTCAAAATCATTCATGTGCCTGTTTCTCACACACTTGCATATAATAACCCCCCCCTGAAAAAGCCACATCATTTCAGCACTTTAACCCCAGATCACTCCCACCCCAACCATGCCCCCTATCCCTGAGTTAGCACCTGCTGTCCATGCTGCAGCCAGCAAAACCCAGCAGTGATGCCACAGGTACCTTCCTGGGTCCTCACACTCACATGACCACACGCATCTTCGCTCTTTCTACGGGATAGTAGGTAGCTAAAAAGATAAACTGTCTCAATAGCACCACACACTTTGTCCTTTACGCTTTTTTAGATGAAATACAGTTTTAAGTTAATTTCCATATAGTATTGCAGTTCTTCTTTAACTATCAACCGGAAAAGATTCACAAAGCCAGAGCAGAGCTGGAGCGTGTGTGTGCAAGGTGTGAGTTTGTGTGTCTGCCTGAAGATGCAAGAGCAACAACCACTAAATGCGTCCCTCTGGTCTAACTTCTGACCAAGTTGCCCCAAACGAACAATTCAAACTCCTTTGAAGGTATTTAATTTTCCCTCAAGCCAGAAAAGTGTTCTTTTTACACTCGGTGTGGTCAGAATGGGGATTATTTACCTGGCTATATGAATCTTCAGATCAACTGTTTTGGAATACTGCAGCCATCATCATCACGTGGGCCACTGGGTTTCAACACAGAACACCTGAAAGTCTGAGCCAGCTCCGCGGGGCTTCAGTCTGTCTCCAGGCTGCCGGGCATTAGAGGCTGTCTAGCCACTCAGTATCTCTTCCTTAACCCCCTCACCTGTTATATTGTGTGTTGGTCAGAGTTTCCACCTCTGGTTCCTCCTAGGGGTGTGGTGATGATTAAAACAATAATGTTTTTCAAGTACAGAGACATTCCAGATTAAAGATACTGTGTAACTGAACATACCCTGTTTCTAGTAACATAGGTTTATGTAATTGCAAGCTAGGAAAATAAGATGAAGCCAGGTGTCCTACGGGAGCAGCCATGCCAACTCCCTCACTCTCACACTCTCTCCGCAAAAGAAAAAGAAACCTAAGCACTCATGGGAGAAGACATCAGATTGAGAAAGAGTTGCATTCATTCACTCAACTTGCTTGTTACCAATAAACAAATGTGTACGATTCTATTCTAAAAAGAGAATGGCAGAGCTATTTGTTCAGTGTGGCATTTATACTTTGGAGAGAGCGTTTACAAAACTGTTCATGGTGCTTTAGGCCAGAAAGGTTATGGAAAGTCCACTAGTTGACCTGGGTAAATGCTTTACATGTTCATTTCTTTTTCTCCTGCTACACATCTGCTCTGCTGCCCAGCATATCAGCTCTTAACTGAATTATCTTACAGTGTTGATTGCCATAGAGTAATCACTGAAAGATGTTCAGTAGCACCAAGGCTACAAATCACAATGTATTAAATACAATGCAAAGATATCAATAAAAGTAGTTTGGAGATTTGAGCTCTTTGCCAACTGACGATGTTTCTGTAAAATAATGCTCATGAGAGATGGTGTTGAGAAGGTGTGTGAGCAGTTAAATCACTGGGAATATGTTTTCTGATTCCATCCATTCACATATGTGTATGGAATCCCAGGTTTAAACTGATAAAGGAACCAAAAAAGACAGCAAGAAGTAAAGATGTTTATGGGGGCAACTTACGTTGAGGAGGCCAATAGAATGTGAAGTCAGAAAGAACCAGGGCAGTCTCTGGCTGGATGTCTGTCCTGATGTCCAGCCCCTTCCCAGAGGAAAGCAAAAAATTAGAAAAATGTTCACATGGAAAGAACTTAATGACATATTAAGGAGACAAGGCAAGCTGCAGGTTAATCAGTATGAATGATCCTCCTTGCTCCACCCTAGGACTAAATTCGTCTGCACTCAGACACCAAGCACGTGTAGCTCATAGATGAGCTGCTGAACCACAAAACCATAGGGGCCACCCAGCCAGGAAAACACCCTCCCTGTGGAAATGTGTGTCCCATGTTTCAAAGAACTCTTATCTATCAGCTTTTAAACGTAAATCACTCTTAAAGGAGTGCCCCATCTCTAATTGTAAACACGCATTCACACCTACATAGAGTATGGATCCAGCCCTGTGCTATACCATAGTAATCATTAATCATAGTCATCAGTAATAAGGAAGTTTAAAAAAAATTTAAAAATCAGTTGAAATTAAAAACATAATCTATTTCTAGTTCTGTCATGATACAAAATAGGGGAGAATAGAGGGTGCAAAAGCATTTCTGAAATACTCTCCTTAGGTGTTCCTAACAAAGTCACTTGAGTTGGGATTCCACAGCCTTCAAACCAGTTCCCCTGGCAGACTTCCAGCTTCCAGAGAGCCAGCGCCTGAGAGGGACCCGCCCCCAACCCCAAGTGTTAAAAAAGAAATCCTAAATGCTAAATAACAGACTCCTTCCTTTACCACCGTCTACTCCTCACCTCATACACACACACACACACACACACACACACACACACACACACGCACACACAGAGTTGTGTGCACAGAAACATGAACCAGCCACCTGAGCCCTGTGCTACCTACGAGCACTGTCATTGCCAAAGATAAATTTGAGCCAGAAACAATTCTTCTCCCCACTCCTCTCTCCCTGTACCACTTGTCTGGACAGTGTGGAAGAACAGCACTTACAGTCACCTATGAAGCTTTGAAACATGCACCTGGCCCCAGACCAACTAAGTAGACCTTTGGATGGGGGAATAAGCAGCCTGGGCATCAAAAGTTATTAAAGTTCTGTAGGTCATTCTAATAGACGCTGAAGATTGAGAACCCTCAGGTGTTGAGCTGCACTAGTTATGCTGACAGGCCTTGGCCCAGTTCCATCAGCCTGCTATTGGTTGCTGACCTCTGACCTTCACGGAAGTGAAATGGATGAGTTTCCTGTAGCAATGAATCATTTAAATTTTTCAGTTGAAAAAGAATTTAGTGCTTCTCTGAAGCATCCAGGGTTTCAAAAACTTAAGATAATGATTTAGCTGAGGATCTACCTTAATCCTTATTTTTCAAAAACTAAGTGGCTTTTTAAAAAACAACTTCACGATAGCAAGCAAACATATTCTCATCTTTATGTTTAGGCCTTTGGTACATTTTTATGGACCTTCCTGCCTGTGCCTCCTGTCCCAAACCTCACCTCTGAAAATATTTCTTCAAATTCCCTGTGGAAAGCATTCCCATCAGGAACTATGCTTACCAGGTAAAACAGTATGTTTAGTATTTATTACTATTTAAATCAATCTAGTTTTATGTACAAACTGTAAAGGGTACAGCCTAAGATGCCTAGATATTTTAATTTCAGTAAAAAGAAGTTTAAAATTAATTTTATCTACTGAAGCATAAAAACTTTCCAGTCAACTTTTCCTGTGTTTAAAACACTTATTCTTCATCATCTGTCATTTCTCCTTCAGTTAAATTCAAAGGATGAATTTGCAACAAGGCATGTAGCTGTCAGTGAGTCTATTTTAGCTCCTCAGTAACATTTCGAGTGGCTGAAGGACAGCACACTGACTGGGTTTAACTTCACCTCCTGCTGTTAACATTTCAGCAGAAGGGGCTCTTAGTGGAAGTCATTTAATAACTCCCAAATTACAAATAACTTTATGACATAAAAAAGGAAGTCTCAAACTTTTTTTCTATGACTAATATGGTTTCTTCTCCTTCCTGAAGACATCTAGGTGAATCACATTGACAAACTAAAGACTTGAAAACAATGTGTCAGCTTTTTAATAAGCTTTAATTATCGCCACAGAAAATTAAGCCAAGGCTGAAACTCAGGATTCAAGGTTAACGAGAAGCCTCTGACTGGTAATCAAATCTGATTCCATCACATTGTACGTCCTTTGTCTTTGCGGTAAAGAGAGAGACGCAAAGAAACCACTGAAAAGAACTTTCAGCTTTTTGATGGGGCCCCAGGTGAGACTATTCCCAGTCACTTCCTACCCTCTTGAGTTTTGCCAAGAAACCCAAAGGCAGAATTGGAATGGGAGCCCCAATATCTCCCAGAAGAGTTGCCTGAAGGCATCAAGATGCTGGCATCAATTAGTGGCCTTTTCCAAAGCGTTGTCCTTTAGTCACCTTTCAGAACTGTATGTTTGAAACAGAAAGCTGACCTTGAAGAAAGACACTTGCGAGGTGGTCAGATTCTATAATCAACTGAAGTGGCCAATGAGGACTTCCTCTTGCTTCCAAAGCAGATGCACTTGATCAACACATTTTCCCTAAGTGACATTATAGCAGGGTTTTTTCTTTGGGGGGTGGGGAGGAGAAATAACTAATTCAGAGAGCTCAGTATCTGTTTCCTAAGAATACACACAGGTCTCCATTGGAAGATCTTGAAGAGATGCAATAGCCATGCTTTTAAATATGATCAGAAAATGCTGGGCCATGGTGCTATTATAGAACAACGACATTATTTTTAAATGCACAGTAAATGGCTCCCAAATCCTTTATTTTAAAAGCCCCAGATAAAAGGAATCGTTTCTTCTCAAAGAAACCAAGACTACTTCCTCCTCAGAGATTAAGCTGTTAGAGCTGCTAAGGCATTAGCAAATAGCCCATCCAAGCTAAAAGAAAAATAATGGTTTTGTTTTGTTAACATGGAGAAGTGCCATTACCTTTAAGGCTTTGTTATAGGCTGCCCAGGGATGGTGGCTACTGCTATTAACCAGAGTGTTCCAATTGGATATTAGCTCGTTTATGGGGTAGAGTCAGGAAGTGTTTTGCCCAGGTGACTTGTAACAAAATGAAATAAGCAGATGTTATGTATCCTGAAATTACTGCCGAGTTTTCATGACTTGTTAGATGCTGAGATGCTCTGAAAATTTCACCTAAAATTGCAGCTTAGTTGTGAACAGAGCAATCATATCACTGTGTGCATGCAGATTTGTTGCCAAATGCTCAGAAGTTTCCAAAAACAGTTAGTCATCTCCCCAAATATAAAAAAGAAAGTGAAGAAACCAGCCCTCTGAAAGTGAGATGTTAAAGCTGGGCCACTGGGGTGATGTCATCCCTTCTAAACCCTCCCTCCCCTGCACCCACACTTGCCTTGCTCACCCGGACTCAAAGAGCTGCAGAGTGAGATGACAGGAGGGGTGGTTTCAATCTTAGTCCTCAGCCAGAAATCTCTGGGTCTCCCAGGGCCTACACCAAGGTAGAATTGGATCAACAAGAGTTATACAGAGTTATAAAACAGTGCGTGTCTGACTCCTGAGAAGCCAGGGGAGGAAGGATGAAAAAACACCTCTAAACATGGATATTTGCTGTGGGTACTGGGGTTCCTGTGCTGGCCACAAACTGCTCCATCAACTCATGTCTCTCTCACCTAAACTTGTAGACTCTTCTATCCAGTGACATAGATTACAGAGTTAATGTTCCACCCATCAGAGACTCTCCTGCCTTTCTAGGTCCGCCTGTGAGCAGGGCATCTGTGAGTAAGCAAACCCCAGAGAGAAGGGCACATCTTCCTCTGTCTCTGGTTCCCCCTTTCCAGTCCCCAGGCAGGGCTAGTATGTGGTCCGCAGTTTCCAGGTGCGATTACAGCAGCACCTGACCACCGGGAGGGTGGCTTCTCCTCTGGTTCTGCCCCTACCAGCATTTTCAGGGATGCAAAGGGAGGAGTCATGCCCAGCCCTCTTTCACAGAGGTAGGAAAGGATCCACAGTACTAAATGACAGCTAACCAACCAGCCTTCATAACTCACTGAATGTTGAATGTCTGAGCACAAGCTCTGCCAACCCAGAGACCCAAGCACTCCACCGTCCTCCGCCCTTGAATATGGTTTTTAGGGGGGCAGAGAAGCTGTGTGTGCCTTTAGAGATTGTACAGGCAATCCCATCCTGGACTCATCCTCCTTACAGTCTTCTCTGGTTTGCTGGAAGCCAAGGACAGATAGCAGCGGCCACCACTCCTACGCCCCCATCTGCTTCTGTAACCCCTCTCCACCGCTAGGACTGCAATACTGAAGGTGCCTCTTCATAGGAAATTCCAGGAGCCTTGCCCAGCATAGGCCAGCAAGGCAACTATGTCGTCCAAGAGAAACTGCTCTGCTTGCCCCCAGCTATCTTTAATCGGCTGTACCTTTTGAAAGAGCTATTGTTTTTTCCAATCGGTTTGATTTATCTCTTTAGACATTTCTACCTGCAGTTATCCCTCCCCTGATTATTTTTTTTCAATCAAACAAATAAAGGAATGAAATTCTAGAAACATACAGGCATTTGAAAGTTAACTTTCTGCTCTAGGGTAATACCTGAGAAGGAAAGTAAAAATATTTTACAGCAACTAAATTTCAAGCACTTCAGTATCATGGAGGGAAAAACATTGCAGAAATAAAATCTCTGAGTCAGCATTTGCACTGTGAGTGAGATATTCATGTATAATATTTGCCAAAGTACAGTCTGTCATTAACTTAGGAGTGAGTTGGTTCTGACAGTACTGAGCTGTAAATTGGTTGCTTGGAATGTGGGACACACCTCCTCCTAGCGGCGATGTTCTAATTGGTGGTTGGGTCCCAGGTTTACCATGGACTCCATTTCCTGAGTCTGCTGTAGGGCTGGCTGATTCCAATCCTGGGACAGGGAATGCAAGAATGGCCAGAAGAGTTTTCTCTTTTATCATCCAGGGCATGAAATTTATGCATAGTAACTTTCTTTTAAATAATATATAGTGCATGCTTTATAAGATTAAACATTTCTTTGGCCTTCACAAGTCTCCTTTTGTTTCTAATGTAGTTTTTTGGCATTTAATCGAATTTTTGGAAGTAGTTTTAGGCTCACAGCAAAACTTAGTGCACATTGCAGAGTTCCCTCCACTCTTCACCCTCACCTCAACTCCCTGAACACACTCCCACAACCTCTCTATCAACATCTAGCTCCAAGGGGGTACATTGCTTACAACCTACATGGGTTACAACCCTAGTTTGAAGCCTTATTATTACCCAAAGTCCACAGTCTACATCAGGGTTCACCCTTGGTGTTGCATTCTAGGGGTTTGGACAACTGTATCACAACCTATATTCACCATTGTAGTATCTTACAGAATAGTTCCATGGCCCTAAATCTTCCACATGCTGGTTATTTTTCCTTCTTTTCTAAACACATTATTTTGAAGGGACATTTTGCCTTTCTCAGCTCCTCCCACCTGCTACCACCACACCTATGTTCCCCTAGGGATGGGTGGTATCTGAGCTCCCACCCCCACCCCGAGCTTCCCAGGAGCGTCTTCAGCACTCCCAGCCCCCAACCACCCTTCAGAGTGGCCTGATTTTTCTGAATGTGTGAGTAACTAACAGCCCTTAAGTGGAGCTTAGGCTTCCATCTTGAAACGGGGTGATAGTTGACTCTGCCCCATCTTTTGAATAGGTACACTCTCAAGAAGTACAGAAACAGACTTGAAGAGGGTTACTACCTGGCAGACACACCTCACTCAGACATATCTCCTAAGGGTAGCTTCTGCTTTTTCCTTTCTCTCTCCCTTCCCTTCACAGTATAGACCTCAAATTCCCAAGATTTTTACTCTCCAAGTGGTTTTCCTGGCAGGAATGCCTTGGCCAGAATTTTTTTTTAAAAAGATTTATTTATTTATACATACAAGCTGGGGTACAGGCCAGAGGCGTGGGGTGGCGAGAGGGCTCACCAGAGACAGAGCAGGGAGCAGAACAGGCAGATCAGAAATACACTGCTGAGGGGAGCAGCGGGCGAGGCAGGAGGGGTCTGCCACACCATGTGGGATTCTCCCCGGCCGGGTGTCGAACTTGCATCGCAGCTGCTGACAGCTCCACAGTGCAGCGCTCAACCGCTGCGCCACTGAGGAGGCCCCCCTTGGCCAGAATTTATGTGGGTGGCTGGTTGAGACTGGGCATTTGCAATTTGGAGTTTACAATGTAGTAGTTAAAATGAGAGAGAGAGAGAGAGAGAGAGAGAGAGAGAGAGAGAGAGCCAATTACTCACTTCACAGGTGCCTAGTGTATATCTAGCAAGAGTCTAATTTCATATTCTTTGTGGTTATAATATGAGCATATCTCGTAGGAAAAATACCCTCCCAGCCTTTCTAGGATATCCCATAAACACTCCTAGCACCATCTAAAATGTGGGTGTAAAATAACTTTTCATAACAAAACAAATCATCTGATAACACAAGAGAAGGATTAGTGAGAGACTTTGCTGAAATTCCAACTGGCTTTCCTCGATGCAGTTCCCCATCTTTGCCCAGATAAAGATTATGGTTGCCAAGGAAACAGGACCAGAGAGAGAAAGACAGAAACTTTGTCTCACTTGGTTTCCCCCAGACTCACAAAGCAAGCCGCGCTGTAAGCAGAGCTGGATGAGATTATGGTAGATTTATAATTTACTTAGTCAAATTGCTTTTAATTCATAGTCATGCCTCCATGGACATTTTTTTCCCTCTGAAAGTTAGGTCTTGCACTTAGTTGTCCAATGGCTGACAAATAACAGAGCTTTAAAATTCATTGTCTGTGATTAAACTCAAATGCAGGACAGATGGCTTGTCTGAGTATGTGTCAGACAGGCAAAGCACTTAAGATTTGTGACAGGCAAGACCAGGAATTAACTGCTAAGTTTTTGCATTTATTCACACATTCATGTGCACCATGAATACGACTGTAAAACTTGTATAAGTGTTCTCACTTTATTCAAAATATTCCCAAACAAAGCAACTGCTCTCCTTTTGGCAAACCAGATGTCTTAATCTCAACCCCATTAACTCAAAATCCATTTTTCTCATATTATATGTATTGTGTACCTTGCACTTCACACTGACATTCAGGATGAAAACAATATCCTTCTAAAAATGCAGTTTGCCCAGAACCCACAATGTTGGTCCCCCGCTTGATTTTTATGAACCTTTTATTGAAATATTTAATTATTTTATTGAACAAACATTTGTCTGTGGAAATAAAGAAAGACTTACCAAATGAGAAGAGGCCAAGGCTATTTATCCAGAGCTTGCTAGATCAGGGGAGTCAGCCACCGTCACTTACATTTTGGCAAAAACTCAAAGGCCTGCAGAGGAGTGGGAAAGCTTTATAAGAGAATAAAGGGAGGCTTTCAGATATGCCCTGATTAGAGGCGCAAGGCTTGGGGAAGCTGTAGGTGGGCTAACTAGATGCACGCATCCTGTATTGAGGTAGCGGGGGCGGGAAGGGGAGGAGCGGGCAACATTGATTTTCTCTGCTCGGTCCTAAATTGGAAGCAAGGACAAAAATTAAGAGAGCTGTTAGTTGTCAATCAAGTCCTGCTATTTGGGGGTCAGTTGTTACAGGGGTTATTGTTTGGCTTCCTGGACCAGTTGCCAGAGACAGTGGCTTGACTTCCTGAATGCAGGCTTGCAGATAGCAGGTTAGCTTCTTAGACTGGCTACTATAGAATATGGTTTGGCTTACTGGTTGGCTGCTACAGATTATGGGTCAGAATTCTATTTTTATTATAGTCTGTTTGTATAATCAGCCTCTCAGTCTATAGCTGTTGTACAAACAGAAACGCAAGGCCTAAGTGTACAGCTCAATGAATTATCGGGTGTAATGACTGCCCAGGGGCCCCCAGTTCACAATCTTTTTTTCAGAAATCTGTTGCCAAAGAACATGGTCACAGTGCAGACTCCTTCCGTGTATCTTAGTCCTCACATCCAGTGGTGGACCTCACCAGCTGCAGCCTCTTTGAACCTTCTCACGAGGTCAAGTCCTCCTAACACGCAGATGCAGCAGCCCCAGGCTTCCCAGTCAGGTTCAGCCCTGTGACTCACCTTCCTCCACATTCCTCTCGGTCAAGAGGAGCAGGTCAGAGAGCGTGCCTTGAAATCTAGCCTCCACCACTCCCTTATGCAAGTTAGATAATTTCTCAAAACCTGTTTCTTCATCTCAAATTGGAAATAATAATGGTGCCTGCTCTCAGGGTGGCTGGGAGGATGAAATTGGCTGTGGGCATGCAAACCTTTAACACACTCCCCTGCATGGAAGAGGGCTTCTGATTTAGATTTAGTAAATGTATTTTCCCCAACAGGAAGCATGCATAGCAGCTGAAAATACTGAGAATCTACTATATGCTAGGCACTGAAGGTCTCTTAAACTTATAAATAAAATTTGTTATATTATTAAATCTATAGAAAATCGTCATCAGCCTTATTTTACAGATGAACAAATCCAGGCTCAGAGATGTTCAGGCTCTCTGCACTTCCCTCCACGTGCTGTGTGGGTTAAATGAGTCCGTTGTAAAGCATGTCCTTAGTGTAGACCCAGCAGATTTTGGTCATTGGATCAGTGAGGCTATTGTTTAAAACAACTTTTTGATTACCCACTGTTAACACACCCTGTGCAGTTGCCGATGTCTGTTTTCCCTTTCAGCTGTACTAAAAAAATCATTTTTGTGTGGGGTGGTAACATGCCCAAAGAGTGCACTGCTTCCTGATCTCCCTTATTTCTTTGGAAGTTCATGTGACCTAGTATTGGCCACAGAGAAGTCAGTCTCACAGGTGACCCTTTTGGGAAAACTATTACTGTCCCAAGAAGAAAGAAGAGCTTGATCTGGCTCATGCTTTTTCCCCTTTGTCCCCACCTTTGCTGCCTGGAAAGCACCTGGAATAGGGGGAGGTACAGCTGCCCTCCTGCAAGATTGTGCTCAGGATGGCAAAGCAGGAGGTTAGAAATGTACCTGATCCCTGATGGGCTTGTAGGGGTGCCACCCCAGCCGTGGACTGCCAACCTCCATTTTCATCACTGCAGTTAAACCTCCATGGCTAAATTTCTATTACATGCAGCCTAAGGCAATCCCAACAAATACAGTCACCTTTAGGGATCATCTGAGTATCTAAATAAAATGAAATTCCAAAATGAATGAAAATTAAAAATTTGAAGTATAGTCTTTCCTCCGATCTGTCTCCATGACCCAATCGAGCTGATAAAGAAATTCAAAGGATAAAAGTTCGGTTACCAAGTATTCCTCCAGGAATCATTCTCAACCCTTCAGAGGATTAACGATGCTTTTTCTGACTGTCCAAGCCCCATGGGTTAACTCCTAAGGGCTCACACTTTCCCCTCTCCCTTGTCATATGGTGTCACATGGTGTCATGAACAGGGTTTCTATGGATCATCAGCATTGTGTGCCTGGGAGCTGAGGACTGAGACACTCGCTGTCCAGGCTTGGCTCTGGACCAGCCTGCCCAGCGTGGAACTGAATGAGTCCTCTGTAAACCTTGAGGCATCTGCTCTGGCATCTTGGTCAAAGTCCAGTGGTTGTAATTGCATGCTGCCTACTTGTGAGTGCTCCTAGAGTTCTAATTAGGTATATTTATTTTCTATATTAAAAAAAAGATTATGCCCAATAGTGCTCTGTACATTAAAATAAGGGATTCAACTCAAGTGATAAAAGAGCATCTCGGTGAGATATGAGGCCATTATGGGTGGCGAGGGGGTGAGGCTTCATCTGGCTTTACTTTGAGGCAGCTGGGGTGGTGGCATTCAACTTGGGAGAAACCAAGGGCATCAGAGGGTTAAAACTGTTTTTCTGTGCTGTTCCAGGGGAATAATATCCATTTATTTCTACTCACTTTCAATGATTTCTAAGAAAATGTGAGTTGAAAAGAACTGAACTTCCCTTTTCACCACTTTCCTATCAAAATACAACCCACATGAGCACAAAAACTTTCTTCAGGTATGAAGTATGTTGTCTTCATATGCCCGAGATGTGATTTTTTTTCTATTCAAAGCTATGAATAACTCATAACTGAACTATTTTTACTTTGCTTAAATAGTCTAAAAGGCGAAAAATTTTAGTTAATGTGCAAAAATGTTTTCATAAATGTTTGTCACTAAATGGTGAAATAAAGGACATTCAGAAAGTATTTAAAATAAATGATTGTCCTTTTGATGAAACTAGGAAAGGCCCGAGTTTTTGATGCCTAAAATTATGTATTAAAAAAAAGACACACACACACAATGAAGAGAAAATCTCTAATAATTTATTTGACCTTCAGTTTCACATTGTGAAAAAAAATAAGTTTTACAAAACCTCAAAAACATAGTAGTAGCAAACAAATACATGTGAACATGAAAACTTTACTTCAACTTACACAGAATTTTGTACGTGAACCACATATTCAATAGCCAAGAGAGGGATATTATTCAGCTCTAATCACTCTTATTCAGACAGGTGTCAAGCCCAGAGAAAAGGGGGCTACACAATTATACCAGAAGTGGAAGGCTGCCCTTTGTTATCCGTTTCCACAGCAACCATTCCATAGAATAAGAAGAACCTTCTCTATCTTATGCCAAGTTTTTTGTGTGCACTGTGCTGTGAATTGTATTTGCTTCAAAGTGTGGGACGTTTCACAGGGCGAGAATGGTCAAGTAGTGAGCCCAATGCCTTCATCAATTCAAAAAGCGGGAGTCCAGAAAGTTCCCTGCAGGCTGAGGCCCACCCTCACCATGGCTTCCTCTGGCTCACTCACAGTAATTAACAGAGCATTCAAGGACAGACCACAACTTTGAAACAGCTGCAAAAAACTCACCTGGCTTTCAGAAGCCAGTGACACACACACCCACCCATCTCGGCAGATCTGCATCATAAACTACAGACCTGCAACTGCTACAATAAAACACTGACTATGCCATCAGGGCACAACTAGACATTTGCATTGCTTAGAATACAGGAATGAGGGACAGATTGCTGGAAAAGACTAATTTTTTTTTTATCCCACTGGCTCATTTTTTTTGGTCCAACTATATAGCCCACTCTCTCATGGCATGGACAGACATGGACAATTAGCCTAAAGTATTCAGGTGGAGAGAAATGTTAAGGATCTATCTGTTAGATGATATACACACACACACACAATGTACAAGGTTTTATCAGCCTTAAACCCTATTTTCTAAAATACAGTAATGTGAGAAACATCGACAAAAGCAGTGCGAGTTGCAAACACTGGTCTTCCCCAGATGCCTGAGGGAGCACCTACTTGAGTCTAGCACTAATAGCTATCACGGCACAGGTTTAGTAAACAAGCACTCAAACTAGCAAAGAATGTATTCACAACTGACTCCCAATCATCCTGGGAAAACCTCTCAACAGGGGCCACTGCTGACAAATCTTTGGTGTGTCGAGGCCAAACTGGGTTACTTTTGTGCACCAAAGAGTTGTTTTACAGCCTTACCTAGGGGCGAGCATTAAAGTATACTTTGCACCAATGTGAATGTCATCTTGGAGAACTTTTAGCATTTGCCCATTCAGACAGCAAGAATAGAGAACAATGAGTCAGGCCAAGGACAGCCAGTGAGTGAACTAATTTACTCAGAGATATTTTAAGAGGGTGGTCCTCAGGAAAGGGGAGTGTCCCAGGACCCCACCCCCACCTCAAGCCAGAGAGATCCAAAACACCTAGGCCTACGAATCCCATAATGCCATCATCACCAAAGGAAGGGTGCTGAGGACTGAGGGTGGAGTTAAGCAATGGTTTTGGGATTTAAAAACCAGACCTGTGAGCTTTGGGGGGATTGCTCGTGGTTGTGGATCGCCATTTTTTTGGAGTGCGCCATTGAGATTCCAGCTCAGCAGAACTGGTAGGACACACTCGCCAATTTAGTCTTTATCTTTTTCCCTTCCCTTTTTGTAAATAAACCCTTTTTAAAATTAATTCTATTGTGTGTGTCTGCTGTTGAGTCTTGTAAGTTCCTTTTAAGCGCATGGGTGAGAACCCTCAGATAGGCACCCCATTTTAAATCGAGGCTGCCTTGTAACAATACTTGTTTTTCCCATTCACTGCAGCTATGGCAAAGCATGCTTATAGGGTAATAAATAGATAAATAAATAAGCTTTGGACAGTGCCTTCACCTGTGCCCTATATACAGAATGATTCCCTAGCATTTTCCAGGATTTCAGGATATTAAACTAAGAAAAAGACTGCAAAGCGATTTGGTCCTTTCCAAATTTCAGTAGCTGATACTGAATTAGGGAAAAGAGACGGGAAGGAGAAAGGCAGAAGGAAGCGTCCCTTTATCCCATCAGCCATCAGCAAGACCACAGCCCAGGAAAGCCCATTAAAAGTAGGTTGAGTGTACGAAAAGTGACCTCCATGCGTCCTCTGTCCTAGGATGTAATTTACATTTCCATCTTGTAACTCTTCCCTGTCCTGACATTTGCAAAAATCCCCCCTCCCAACCCACCCTCCAGTTATATTCCAATTGTCACTCAAAGGTTTTCATTCTGTGCAGCAAAGCACATCTCAACAGCCACGAAAAGTGCAAAACACACAACCATTCACGCACGTCCATACACTGAAGACAACTGTAAGCATTGTTTCAGCATGCAGGCATCAACAATAAATAGCTAAATCTATCACAACTTCTTAACAGCCAAGGGAAAGTTTAAAGTCCCTTATAAATAGAAAAGAACATCTACCAAATGTCTACCCACAAGCTCCCCATTGTTCAGAGACCTTCCTGGGGAGCACAGCCCCTCAGAGATTAGTGGAGAGTCCAGTGGTCCTGGCTCTGCAGCTCCTCTTCTGGCCCCACGACTGGGCTTTCACTCTCTAGCAGCAGCTGGCATGGAGGCTTCAAGCTTGCTCCTCAGAGAGAGGTGACAACCATTTCAAATTTTACACATAAATGGTGGAGCCCATGGAAATCAAGTGCTGAATATGGTACAGCAAGGGAAAAGGTCCGGCTTTTCTCTCCTTTAAGGGGCTGATTAACGCTGACATTAATCCACAATTACAAGACAAGGACTAGATCACAGGTTCATTCATTCATATTTAAACAATGTGCTACTTGCACTGAAAATCCCACCCCACCCCCACCCCCTTCCTTCATGTCCAGTTTGATCATTTACAAGGTGCAGTGGATTGTAATGGGAGTCTGGTAGCAACTTTTTTCTTCTTCCTCTTTGTTAATTTGGCCTCTCCAGAGCAGAAAGCTCATCTTGTCCCACTAAGTGATGGACTGAGCTGAAAAACAGAAAAAGAACTGTTAGCAGCCTCAAAATCTGAAAGAAATAGAAATCAAACTCAGATAGAGCTGATCAGCATTGCTTCTAAAGGTCTTAAATAGATGTCCAGTAGCAACTGTGCAAACATTTAAAGTGTTTCCTTTAGGTCACACATGTGTGTGCACACAGGTGGCCAGTCCGAGAAAAACAATGGTGTTCACAGGCAGTTCACTTCTTGCCTAAACATGTATATGTTCAAATTCAAACCTATACAATGCTCTGAAAGTGCCACCTTCTGCTTCGACCATTCATAACTCCTCTCCATAGTTTACACAGAGCAAAGCACTCATGAGTGGGTCAAAAAAAGATTCCTGCAGAGCCTCCTTGGCCCATTTTCCATAAAGGATTCTAAATTAAATGTACTCACCATACAGAAGGCAGACATATTAATCCTCTTACTTAAATGCACCTCTGCTATTCATTAATGCAGAAATTAGTCTCTCTTCCTTTCACGTGACAGCGTACCAGGCCTCAACAGCCAAAGGCTGGAGTTTATCCTCAAAGTTCATCAGTCCACACTTGGGAGACAACAGCTACAGTGTGTAGTGCTATTATGGACCCAACCTACCAACATCAGATGTGAATGTAAATTCTAGGCCCCATCACCATGAGGCACTCCATGCTGGCACTCCTCACACAACTCGCCCTCCCACCGGTGAACACCTAATTTTATACAGGGAGATGCAGAGGGCACTTGTCTCTCACACACTTGCCCTTTCTGTTCTGGAAGCAAATTTCCAGTCCTCATGTAGCAATCTGCTCCCCTATTGCTAGAACTCTGAGCATAGACAAAGGGAATTCAGGAGGGGCCACTCATTACTTGCACTGAATTCTTCTCACTTTTGTCAGATCAGAAGTCTGATTCATTTCATTAGCTGTTTCTTTTGGCAGTTTCGCTGCAGTGATTCAAGCTTTCAAGGCATTCCTTAGACTACGGTGTCATCCTCCCAGCCCCACCTCCTTGTAACCTATATATCAACATTAGGCCAAAAGAATGTATCTTGTAATAATATGAAATTTCAAGATGTGGCCTATTCAAAGTCAAAAGAAAAAAACAAAACAAACGAACAAACAACAACAAAAAAAACCAGGTAAGGAATAACTCCAAAAGGGACGAAAAGAAACAAAGCCAATCAAAACCCAATTGCTGTTAGGTTGGGACCAAAGAGCACCATGAAAATGCAGAGTCATCAAAAGGACTATCCTTTTGTCTTCCCTCCCACAGACAGAGTAGCGGAAACAGTTAAAACCTCTTTGTTTTAGAGCCAGGGAAACTTTTTTAACAATGTACTAATTCACTTAGCACCTACATTTGCAGAGCAGAGCTGTCACACAGAGATGTTTACACAATTTAGAAGTAATTCTTTAGATCACTCCATCTAGCTTACATGTTTTCTCGCTATCTTGTGTGCAGTAAACTTTAGAAATTTAACCCAAATCTGGTGGTTTAGACTACGGTGTCATCCCCCAATCCCAGCTCCTGGTGACCTATCAGAAACTGCAGGGCTGGCTTTGATCAGGCTCACACTGCCACGTAGAAAGGCAGGCGAACCCGGTCCTGTCAAGTTTTGTTGCTGCGCTTGGACTCTGGCTGGTAGCACCAAGGGCAGGGAGGATGTTGTTTCTCATATAACTTAACACTTTATTGGCTCTGTTTCAAAGAGTCCGGAAGTGTGTGATTAGGTTCAAATGCCCTGGATAGGGGGAATTCAAATGTTTGCCAACATACTCTGGGCTGAGAAAAGAGGCACCAAAAATGAAGTATAAAGATGAGAAGCAGATAATAATCAAAGAAACCTCATTTTCCCACCACACACGAAGCTAATTTCACTGCAAGCTAAGGTCCAAATTGAAGGAAGGAAAAAAACTAGGAATATTGAACACTTAAGACAAGCCGAGCCCTGGGCTAAGGCTTTTCAACTTTAGTTTCCTCATTTATCAATTCACCAAGTCTGAGTCAGGATGTCTTACAGATAGCATAATTCAAACCACTCAGCTGACAGGGGTGCAATTTGAAGTCCAGGAAGGTCCAGACTCCATGGCTTAGAATTAGCACCACAATGCAGAGGGGGTCTCATTCTGCCTCAATTTCTTTATGTTGCCTAAAAGATGTCAGTCTACCAATTACCAGTTTGATGTACCACCACCATCCCTGGCAATTTTTCTGGCTCTTCTCTGTAAATATAGTCAGTTCTGGACTAACACCCAACTTACTGGGCTGTTAATTGATGCTTTTGCCTACGAGGTTCTTTAAACCTGCTTTTGAGTTGAGTCATACATTCATATCGCAAATGAAATAACCACTTCCAGAGCATTTGTTTATTCAGGATTACTAAGATGCCAGCAAGGCTGCAAAAACCAGTTTGGTGTGCAATGATGTTCAGGAGGTTTCTGACTGTTCCTGCTCTTTTGAAGGAGCTTTATTCCAAGAAAACATTATAGCACTAAGCACTATACTTACTGTAATAGGCTGGAGGAGATATTTGAAGAAATGAAAGAAAAAAGTACAAAGACCAAATGTGAAAGTGAGGTCAGTTTTTGAGTATTTTAAAATGAGTCCTAAGAGATGAGGAGAGCAGACAATTGCATGAAGACCCCTCTATGCTTAGCTTGCCATGACCGTCAGATTTCCTTTTTTCCTTTGAAAGTCCCCTTCAAAGGTGTGAAACTTACTAGGAAAAACAGAGACATGTTTCCAAGTGATGAGTTAGTGTTCACTGTAGTTCCTCCAAAACTGAGTTTTTCTTTTATTATTAGTACTAAGCCCAAGAATCACAAAACAAATTGACACATTCCATGTGCTCTGTGCTACACTTAGACATGCTCAAGTGATTCCTGAGGCCAGTCCTAAGAATGCTTAACAGCAGCAAAGCGGCCATTAGCTCTGCGAACACTGAACTGTGTAGACCTATTAATTATTTGAGCTAGGAGTATTATATACTCTTAAATACACAAGACAACCATTATGTACTCAGATATATGACACAGAAACACAACTTTTGTTAGCCTTGACAATGGGGCCAGCCTGACTGATTAACTCTGAAAGGCTTGCAGAATGCGCACTTTCCATGGCTCAGTGTAGCCACACCTCACACATATTTATCCAATGCAGGTGCGCAACGTTTTACAACGACTGACCTACAATTCCCTCTAAAGTTAATAAATGGCCTAAAGGGGGCCTTTTTGGAGGAGAAAAATTTAATAAGCTAATAAATCATTTTAGGGAGAATAAACTAGGGGTAAATTTAAGCATTCACTTTCTTAAAACCTACTTCACTCCAGAAAGGGTTCCCCAGGAAACTAAATCTGAATATCAACAAACACCTCCCGGGGGTGACCCCTAGCTGAAGCTAAAGTCTATGGAGTGGTAGCTCAGCATGATGCTCAAGTGCTCCTGCCCTTGGTTGATTTCTTGACCTAGGCAGTAATCCCAGCTGCCAAGCTCTACTGCCTTGGGCAACTTACTTGACCTCTCTGTGCATTAGCTTTTTTCATCTATAAAGTGCTCCAGTAATATCTCACAAGATTGCTGTAAGACCTAAATGAAATGACCCATGTGAAACACACAGCCCAGATCCAGGCACAGAGGGAGGGCTCAGGAGACATTAGCTGGTTGTAACACAGGTCAGGGACTCTCAACCTGGCAGTGCATTAGAATCACTGCAAAACTTTCCAAAAACACTTATGCCTGGGCCCCACCCAAACCAAATGAAACCAAGTCTCTAGAATGGCCAGTTTTTGCAAAGCTCCTCGGGAGATTCTGTAAAAGTGGAGAACCACTGGCTTATGTTAAGGCAGGGGAGGAGAGTGTTGCAGCTGGGGGTCAATACAAGTCTTTAAATTCTGGGGGTGTCAGGTCCATCACTTTAATAGTTTCTGCAGTGCTTGTACAGCATAGGTTATAAGGATCATGTCTCACTCCACACAGGAATTTACACAGCTGGCTTAATTATATGCACACTTCTATAGACAGCTCAACTGACTTCTTACCTCATGCTCACTTTCTTTAGGAAGTGAGGTTTACGAAGGCAGGTGTTTCCAGGTGCTGACAAATGCAGTAGGAATCAGCGAGTATGGGACTGTGGTTATGCTGTTCCACACATCAAGTGTCGGATCATAGCAGTCCAAAGTTTTGCATCGCTGAATGCCGAAATAGCCTCCTACCACGTAGAGTTTGTTTCCGGAGGCCACAGCATGGCAGCTCATGCGCTTGGCTGTCACATCTCCCACTTTGGTCCACTGGTAAGTCTCACTGTTGAATTTATAAGCAGAGCAGGCGGAGAACTCTGTATCTCCCCCCATAATGAAAATCTGGTTGCCCAGCACAGCTGCTGCTGTGTAACGCCAGGGCTGGGGACAGGTGGCCGGAACCGTCCACCTGTTTTCACACTGATCATAACACTGAACCTTGGGGAGCTTGTCGTGACTGACGCTGGTACCTCCGAAAGCAAACAACTTGAGTTTGGCACTCACTACCGCGGCATTGCTAACGCCTTCTCGGAGCGGGGCCACCATGGTCCATTTGTTGGTTGTGGGGTCGTAATGTTCTACTTGCTTTAGAGAGACCGAGGGGGAGGCTGGGAGGCAGCCAGTTGCAGCTGTGTGCCCCCCGACCACATACAGGCAGTGCTTCAGTTCAGCAGAGCCATGGCCAAACCTGGCAACCAGCATGGGGGCGGCTTTGGACCACTCTTCATGCAGGGTGTCGTAAACCCAGACATCTTTCGAGACTCCGTTTTCAGACCCTCGCCCCCCCGTAATGTACACTTTGCAGCCAATGGCACATGCACTGAACTCTTTTCTTGGACTGGGAATGTCAGCCTTGGGAATGATTTCTTTGGCCTTCTGGTCGACCAGATACAGTTTGTCACACATGAAAGTCTGTCCTCCCAAGAGGAAGAGGGCGTGGCCAGTTTTCCGAGGCCGGGCACAGAGGCTGGTCACCACTCCGTCGTTCTGCAGGATTTTCAGTTTGCACCTGATGGCCTCTTCCACAATCTCCTTGCTCTTTCGCTGCTTGGTGATGAGTTCCTCCATGGCCACATTCTCCATGAGATAGATGGCTGGCAGGAGAGCCAGCCTTACAGTCTGCAACAGCTCTGGGAGGTAGCAGTAGCGCTTCTTCAGGTCGTAGCTGATCCAGTTAATTGCAGACTCGTACACAAGCCTTTCATCTTCTGTCTCCAGCTCTTCACTGGACAAGAGCTGCACTACCATGTCCTGGGGCAGCTGGAGGAAATCTTCATTCTTCCTAATGGTTTGAAAGTTGCTCAGACACATTCTCCAGGAGAGCTCGTACAGTTTTGTGCACTGGTGAGCATCGGACAGCAGCAACATGCCCAGGCAGTTGGTGGGATGCAGGTTCTTTTCCAGGAACTCTGCACATGCATCCCGGATGTCTTGAAACTCCAGCATGTCGCCAGCTTCCAGGAGCGATTCTGCATTTTCTTCATTGATGATGACCCGGGAGGAGTAGGCGTAGTCAAGAAGCAGCTCTAAAACTTCTGGGTGGATGGAGTTGTCAAAATTGACTTCGCTGTCCTGGCTCTCTTTCAGGCCACCGCTGAACATGGCTTCAAAGTAGCGGCTGCATGCAGCCAGCACTGCCCGGTGACAAGGGAAGGTCCTGTTCCCCGCATGGAGCAGGACATCGGTAAAGAGGCGCTGCTGGCGCAAAAGGTTCAAGTGAGTGAGGACACTGTCTGCGTAGGAAGACTTGTGAAATAGATAGATGTTAATGGAGCCACTGCTGGCCCGGGACTTGCGATTTTCATGCACGCTGACTGACATTTTGTTTCCACTCCTAAAAAACAAAAACAAAGCCATTGGAGGTGATGTTCCTGATGTTCAGAACAGCAGCAAAAAAGCAACAATGAGTCTGGTCTGAGAAAACAACAAGGAAAACAGTTGCTCTGCTGCCTACTATTCTAAATAATGGGCAGAGACAACTACCTATAAGGAAAGGCATTCACTGTAATACTGCTGAGCCATTTCAGCTATACACTGTTTTTAAAAAAAATCACTGCTCAAAAGCAGGTTCGTCTTGGAAAACCTGATTGCCAACTTTCAGAATATTGAAGTCCTCGAGAATGTAAGTCAGCAAAAGTCAAGATGAGCTAAGTCTCATTCTCACAGCTCTCTGTCCTCGTCCAGCTGATTCACTGCAGGTCACTTAAAATGCCAGGCCTCCAGCTCTCATAACGCCAAGAAGGGCCTGGCTTTACTACCCTATGCAACATAAAGCCATGTGTAAAACAAACACCTACTAATTAATTCCATTAAGGATTTCTTTGCTAAGATCCTGTCTCCCTGCATCTAGAGTGATAGGAAATGTAACATTAAAATCACAGGCTTCCACCAAATTCGGCAATGGTCAGACCTTTATTTTACATGTTACAAATCATTTCTAACCAGACAGCTCCACTGCTACAGAGTCCTGAGAGTCCCAATATAGACATTGTCATATATTGATCAGCAGGCTTTAGAGAACACAGATTAGATTCTGGCACCAACACTACTCATCTTTCTTGCTCTGGACACATTCCAAAATGAGGATTTGAGCAGATAAAAGGAACACTTTGAGTAGCATGCTCATGAGTGCTATTCTTTCTGTTCTTCCTGCTTTCTATCAATTCTTGGAAAAACTGTTGCAAGAACAAAGGCTCTATCCACACCTCTCTTTTGATTAAACAGTGTGTCACCAGGACCATCCTTGTATACCTGTATACACCAACACCTGCATGCAGGGAGTTCAATACGCAAGCACTGCTTTATCTAAATAGAAAGGTGTGTGTGTGTGTGTGTGTGTGTGTGTGTGTGTGTTGCCAGTCACTGAATTTAGAGCCACACTAGAATTGCTGACTAAAGTGTTTTCCTCAGTATCTAAATTGAAGTGATAGCAGACTTAATGCTATCTTTGGCATTTTTCAATAAGGAAACTGTAGGCTAAATATATAGGAAATGCCTATCACCCATCTCCCAAAATTCAATCACAAGCTTCTGTCTCTTTTTAACTCACTCCTTTCTGTTACTATAAAAAAATAAAGCCTTCTACTACCTGCCTGTCAAAGGACTTCTAAGGAAGTTGTTTACCCCAGGAAGGTAACAGTATCTGTTCCAAACACAGAACAGCCAGTCCTTACAGCACAGCTGAAACCCGTGGCCTCAATTTCCTTCAATCATTCAGATCTTTATTTTTTACGTTATACCTAGGAATTATTAATAAAGGTAAAGAAGTGACTTACCACATTCAAGGAATAGATACTGAACTGTACCTTACTTGCCTGGCCAGCTGTGGCTCCTACACAAAACAACAAAGCAGGTGCCTCACTTGCGATTGACCGGGAGGCCACATATCAGTATGTGATACAACCTGTTATCCTTTATTTTCAGAATGTAACTTTTTGTTATGAGAAAACAGGGCTTAGTGGAAGAAAGTAAGCAACAAAGTCCCAAGGTTCTGGTCTTAGGCGGGCTTTACAAAGCACCCACTAGTCTCCACAGTAACTTAGAAATGACAACTGGAGATGGGTCAATCTTCACTCTCAGCTCAAACTAAGCCTCCACAGTCCAGTGCACTGTAACCAATGTCCAAGATGCCAGAGAACCACAGACAGGACCCTACGTGAATGCACCAGTTTCCCAAGTGTTAAAACATGGACCAGCATCCCTGATGCTCTAACAGGGTGGTTATCATTTGATCTTTTCAATCTGCAATACTTTGTGAGAGATTTTAAGCCAAAACTTAAAAAAAAAAAATATACATGCTCCTATGCCTAATGCAGATACTCTTAAAACTTTCAAATGAATAGCTAAGTTTTGATTTAGCTAATGTTTCCAAAATAGGCTCAAAAGCTGTGCCTGCCCATTGAGGCGGAATCACACCAGCCCAGAAAGTGTTTCCCTGAGCATTAGATTTTGGATGGTGTAAAACAACACTCACAACTAGGCTTGCCCTTAAGAGTAACAGTTTGTTTAGAAGATTTTAGGATAAAGTACCTGCATCTCTCTGCATCCTGTTAAAGTTCCTGCATTTCCCAGGTTGGCCCATAAAGCCAGAAGGAAGAGCCTAGTCTGTCTTCTGGGAGACCATTCAGAGGAAGAAGCATGTCACAATCAAATTCCAACCTTCTTGCAGCAATATTTGATTAGAATAAAAAGGGAAATTGGCAATCCAATGAAAATGACTTGCTTTCTAGTTTAAAATTATGCAAACCTCAAAATAACAGCAGAAGTCATTTATTTATACAGCGGCTAAACACACCTTTAACATAAAAATGAATCACCCTCCTGGTATTTTTCAAGCCCCCAGAGAAATAACATTTGCATGCCAAGAGGCAAAAAAATGCACACATATACTTAACCTGCCCTACAAAGAAGACTGAGAAAAGGGCTGCTATTACCAGGAACATCAAAAGGGCTTCTATAGTTACAGTAACTTAAGTTCACTTAAAGCTTCTTCTACAGGCCTCTGCCTCCAATACCTAGCATCCCCTCACACATTTCTGGATTTTTAACCTGATCGCGATGCAACCAAAAGAAAAAGTCGGCGTCTTTTCGCGAGAATTGGTGCTATCGATAACAATGGCACATTATAAAGATCCTTTAACCAGAAAAGCATTTGCCATGCAGTCCTCTTTAACTCTTGAATCACTCTTTACATGCTGGCTATGCCTGTGATGAGGGCGACACCAACCTGCACGCCAAACAAGTTCAATGGTTCATCTCCACCTCCCGCCCACCAATTCCGATCTTTCAAACTAATAATGTAATACCGAACGCGAAATACGTGTAAGAAACCCATTTTTCTGAAGCCGGATTTCATTCATTCCCCAGTCACATTTCGCCGCAATGAACTTGCTCTCACGCGGGGGTGTCTGCGCGTGGTCCCAAGCGTCCCCTGTGCCGGGCAGGGTGAAACGTGGGCCAACAATTCTGAGCTCAGTTCTAGGGGCTGCGAGGCAGGAAGACACACACCCTCAGGGAAGCGCGGCTTTCCGCACAGAAGTTGATCGTCTGTCCCCTGGCCCTGCTCTTCACTCCCCTAGCAGTTCGTCCTGGTGGTGAGGGAAAGCCCCTCCGCTGTAGCCTGCTTGCAGTGGAACGACAGCGGCGGGCACCGAACGGCTTCCATCACCACCACCCTCCCCCATGATCCCGCGCCTAAGTCGGAGTTTCAGCCCGTGCCTCTCCTCCCCCGGCAGACGCAGAGCCCTGGCGAACACAGCCCCGCAGGCCAAGCAACCCCCGAAGCCGCGGCGTTCGCAACAGGTCCTGGGCAGTGGGGGAAACTTACAGCGGTGGCGACCGGCCTCAGCGCACGACCAGCTGGGTTTCTGCCTGGGTTACCGAGTTGGGAGGCGGCGAAGCGGACGTCTCAGCCCCGGGGAGAGGCGGCGACTGCCCGGGCGAAAGGAGCGTGCATGGGGCACCACCAGAGAGAGGAGCGCGCCCTGGGCGCTGGTTCGCCCGCCAGCTGCTGCTGGCCGTTCGTCTCAGACTCACGCCACGGACTCCGTGCCCGCGACCCGCGGAGCGTCTCCTGGAGCGCGTCTCGGGAGAGGGTAGCGAGCCGGCGGCTGCAGGCGCCGCGCTAGGAAGCGGGCGGTGCACTCGGGGGAGGGAGCTTGAAAGCGCCGTGCGCGCCGGCAGCCGCCTGGCGTCTCCACTCGGTCTCCGCAGCGCCACCGCCGCGCCTCCTCCTCTGGCTGCCGGAGCAGTCTGCGCCAGGCCGCCGAGCACCGGGCTATAAACTGCGCGGCAGGGAGGAGGAGGGAGGAGAAGGGAGGGGATCGCGTATGCAAAGAGAGTGACATGGGGGGGGGGCGGGCTGAGCGTGAAAGCTGCCGGGGGATGGGGGTGGGGGTGGAGAGGAAAAGGAGGGGAAGGAGAAGCGCTGGGGAAGAGCTTGTCAGGGAGTTGACCGTGAGAGGAAGCGGGGGAGGGGAGCTGGGAGAGTCGAGACAGACAAAGCGGACGCCACTGGCAGCTGCAGCCCTTTGGGACTGCGAACGAAACAAGTTTTCCCGGGTCGGAGTGTCAGCGCTACTCCAGCCCAGCCAGGTTAACGGATCGCCACGCAACCGAGGGACCCTCGGCTAGGGAGCGCAGCTCCAGCTGTGCGCTCTGCAAAACCAGTACCTGGAAGATACCTAGGAAAGGGTGGCAAGGGGAGAGCCGGGTGTCCGCGGCACGAGCTCTGGGCGTGCATTACCCGCGCGGGCTGAAACACCTGGAGGAGGAACAGATAGGGAGGGGCACGAGTTTGGACACTCCGGGGATACCGCAGGTTGGCAAAGCCAGGTCGGAAGGTTTCTAGTTCGCTGGGGCCAGACAGACTTGACCCCCAGGCATTTCTCCGCGCCCCCCTCCCCCCACACTGCAGCGCTGGTAAATGCGACACCCGCAGCCGGACTCTGCCCCACGCCGGCCCGCTCTGGTCCCAGCCCGGCGCTGCCCAGCGGGGCGCGTACCACGTGCTTCGCAGCCAATCGCCGCAGCCGCTTGATTCAAAGCGAACTGCTCGAGGGAGCGGCCACGCCGCCTCCTTTGCGTAGTGATAAAGCCACAGTCTCTGGGCCCTTCCTTTCTATCACCGCTCGGTTGTGCTACTTCGAGTTCGCAAATGGCCCGGCACACACATATTTGCAGCGCTGCGTGCCACAAGAAATAGGCGATTTGAAAAATAATCTCTCATGGAGATCACTATTACGAAACCCATTTTTGATCTTTGCACTAAGAACTTGTCGTTCCACTAAGGGCTGTTTTTATTGGGTATTTGGGATAAAATCTATGAATTCTAGAGACTACGGGTACAGCCCTGCAGTGTTACCGGTTAGAAAAGCGAGGCCCAGGGAAGGTGAGTTGTCCGGTTCGAGGTCACACAACCCTGCAGTTCGATTGGGATTCCACACCCGGAGTTTCCTCCAGTTATCAGTCCTCCCGGCTTTCTTTTAAATAGCAGATGCAGAAATGGGTTGAACATGATAAGGAGGATCCTCCTGACAGTCCCAGAGTATAGAGACGGCTGAAACCGACTGTAGGTGCTTTATTCTAATCCCACTTTTTTTTACCCGCGGTCCCTCCGGGTATCAGCCCTGAGAAATTTCGCTCCTTGCAAACAAAGAAAAACAGTGCCCTCTGAAGTCCTTTGTTAGCATTAACTCGTCAGCCTCACCGTGAGCCTCACAAATCTGTTTCATATTTGAATTTTTTTTATGCAGCGTTTCTGCTTGAGACTGCCTCACGAAGTCAGAAGCGGCTGGATCAATTTACAGTAAGAACCGCCACGTGCAGATTCTGGGACCCTCAGGCCAGAGAAGAGCCCCGTGCAGGACCCTGTTCCTTAAGAAAAGGTGAATGAAATGAGTGAAGGGGAGGGAACCCTGCAGACACCAGGATAGGTGCTGAAGAGATGAGAAGTGGGAATGTGCTTGGTGGCCCCTACATCTTTGTAAAGCATGTCCTATCCTTTGGCTAGGTGTAAGGGGAGCGGATTGGGCAGCCTCACGTGCGACTGGGTTGTAGGTCAAAAGCAAGTACCGTGGTTTTAAAGGCCACATGTTAACATCCTGCTTTGGGGAAATGTTCTATTTCAGTTAAGAGAGGAATATGTTTTCTCATTAAGAATGACTTCCTTCTTACTTCAGTCACCCAACCTACCTAGAACTCTACAGAGGTGACCCTGCCTAGAAATAAAACACTTGCATAAACACATCCATGAGATTGGCTGGGGATTTAACCACTGGGAGCCAAGGAACTAGAAACAGGTAATCCGTTTCTGTGGCCTCTTTACCACCTGGAAACTGCAATGTCCTTTACCAAGGGGACAGCAAAGTTTACTTCTCTTAACAAATAGCTTGGCTAAGCAGGCAGGGCTGAGAAGGACTGCAGTCTTCTGCCCACTGTGTCATTATACACTGGGGACCTTTCACTGTATCCATTCTGCCTAACGTCACCTCCTCTCTAGACTTCAAGAGGAGGTCAAAAAAGGGTTGTAACTTGGAAAATCTTGATGTGGATTCAGTGACCATAAACATTTGCATCATCTGCTTCAAGGAGATAAGCAACACAAGGCAGGGAAAATAAATTAGCATTTGGAGGTTATAAAAGCTGGAAATCATTTTCTTGCTGAGACACAGCAATTGTACTTTCCTTTGGGGGAGATGCATGTGAGTTACCAGTGAATGCCAGCATACTGTACACTGGCTTCACCCAACATATGGAAGGTTTTCATTCCTGTAGGCAGTTACTAATGTCTAGATCACAACTGGCACATAATTTGCTAGCCAGCCGCTTCAGCTCCACTGTTCCTCCAGTAGCTCTCAGCCGCCCCAAAGGTAATTCTTATCATTTCACCCACCGCAAGTCTTGTATCTTTCTAGGAAGAGCTCTCTAGACAGGCCTGTGATCAAAGTGGATGATAGACAGATGTAAGTAACTATCAGAGCCACAAACAACTCAGGAAATGCTTCTGGGTACCGTGGCCACCACCTTGTGACCAGTCTTCTAGGGCCCTCGGAGCTGGTCTTCGCTTCTGCCTTGTGACACCAAATCAAGGTCTCATTTTTAATGCTATTAAGAAGCGGTGCCCAAGGCTTTGGCCTTGTTATTTGCCTTAACAACGTTATTTTGTTGAGCCTCAAAATAAACAGCATGGGGTTAAATGTATTAGCTGCCTTCAAACCTAATTTATCTTCATTCCTTCCTAATTTACACTCGGGCAGAATTAATGAGAATGATTTAATTAACACGGTGTGATCATGGTACCAGGGACAGGACAGCTCATTGGGGATTAGACCAAATAGTGGGCTAAGCAGCTGCCATCCATTCTCCTGTGGTCCCCCAAAGCCCCACCCACATTTCCTGTTCCCCATTTGCCAGTTTTCCAAAAGTGGCCTCTTTGTTCATTGCTCCACTCCCTGGGTCTGTGTGAGGAAGGTGGCACCACTCCCCTTCCTCACGTTATTTGTGAGGTGGCTTTTCAGGCTGTGTCCTGCAGAGGGGTCAGCTGCCCACCAAGACTTGCATTCTTCCTGCCCCTTGTCAAGTGCTCTCCGGGAAGTGAACACTGCTGGGGATGACATCCCATGCACTGACATCTTGGGATCCAGGCAAGGGGGGAGGATGGACAGAGGAAAAAGCTGAGCTGGAACACAATCTCGCCGGGGTCTCAGCTGACCCCATGGGGATCTCTGGCAGAAATGGCCCCGTTGGGCTGTCCTCAGTCCAGACAAGAAGGTCAGACTTTCTGAAGGTAACATCGACCAATTGCTGAAGACAGGCTGCCCAGGGAAAGGGGCCGAGACCTTGGTAAAGGGGACACTTCCAAGGGGATGTGTGAAGAGGGGTGATGGCCAAGTGTCTTCTGCCACCAACACCCCCAGCCTGGAGGTGAGGGAGGTGGCCTTCATTCAAGAAGGAGGATCTGAAGGGCTCTATGCTGGGCCCACCTCACCATTCACCCCAACATTGATTTTCAAACCTGGAAATGACACCTGGCTTCCTACCAGCTGTCTCCTTCATTTTTAATAAAAATCTGGCTATTTTTTTTTAAAAAAAAGGATTAATAAACCCAGGTTGCCTTGAAATAAATAAATAAATAAATAAATATTTAAAGATAGATAAATGGAAAAAGACAAGGATAAGGAGGTAAGGTTATCAATATAAGAAGTTATCAGTAAAAGTTATGTTTCTCTCTGGGGACAAATAAGAAGTCCCAATAGTTTTCTCAACTTTGGTCACATTTTGCAGTTATGCTTTCTTAATTGCATGTGTGTTACAGACCTGCTATGCTAAACCTTGAGAATATTCCTAAAGTTGTATTAAAGTTGGCAGGGTCATATTTTCCAATCTCATTGGTTTCCTGTATCCATTTTATGTGCTCCCACCTTTCATGTATTTTGTGAATTAAATTGGATTACTGTGACTTTCTAATTTCAAATTCCAATTGTTCATTGCTATATATACGAATACAGTGGACTTTTGTGTTATGACTTTCAATGGAAAGTCTTGGGGGAAAGTGTATTTTTGTCCTTTCAGAGCTAAGCTCCACCATTCATGTTGAACTCCTATTCAGAGTGGTTCTTGCTGGGAAATTCATTCTTCCTTTGAGACTGTCACCTTATACAGTCTCCAAGTGACACTGCAAGGGGTAGACAGTTTATTGGCTGCTTAGGGATTGCAGAGGGACACATTTGGGCCACTTTTCCTTGGTATTACTCTCTATATAAAGTCTGGTCATTAGTTAAATCAAGCAATTGAGCATGTTTCTGTTATTTCTACTGCAGCCCCCTTCAAGACAAAGACTTCACAGCCTGTTGTGAGTTAAAGATTTTAGGGTTAGGATTTTAAAGTAGCATTGATCACTGTTGCTCTGCTTACAAAAGCAATGCATAAGAGAAATTTGGAAAAGACAGAAAAACAACTATATACCCCCACCATTTAGAGATGACACTTCACATTTACATTCTATCCTTTTCATGTCTAACTCGTACTTTATTTTCGGCAGTTAGGTAGGTAAGGGCAGAGACTCCAGCACTAAGCTGCATGTCCTGCTTCCACACTTACTAGCTGGGCATTTGGGGCACGTATTGAGTAGCTTGATGCCTTCTTTCCCATAAGAAAGAGTACCTGGCTCAGGGTGTTATTTTACTGATTAAACTAGCACATATAAAGCACCTAGAACAGTGCCTAGTTTGTGGTGAGTGCTATATTATATTGGCTTCTATAATGATTTCTTAGTGCACTCTTTAAGGTGAAAGGTATTCTTGCAACCGCATAGCTGTTTCCTAGTAACTTCCCTAAATAAAAGCAACTTGAACCCTCATCAAAGTTCCTATATCCCCATTTGCCCACTCGCACTGGGTTAAGGGACACTTCCTCTCTTGAGAGACTTTACATACTCTCTTGGAGTGTTTGTTTAAGGCTCTGCTCTTTTTGCACACCCAGGAACCAGACCACCTGTGCAATACAAGCTCAGATCCTTGGAATTGACCACTGCCTCCTTTCACCTCTATTTGATATGTGTTCTGACCCGGAGTTGTCAGTCTTCAGTTGATGATGGAGAAACAATTCTCCATTTTCCCATTACCTTAAAAAACGATGCTTTTACAAAGGGAAAAGTATTTTAAAAGTCACACATTTTAAAAAGAAGTAGTTTGCTATATTTAGAAGAAGGCACCGGCCCGAACAGAACCTACATTGAAGACAGGCCCCCACTTCCCCTGCCCTGAAGACAGAGTGCAATTGGCAAAGGCTCACTCACACCTAGCAGAATCCCACCAGACCTGCGGGGTGTGGCATTCCACAGCCCAAGGGAATCTGAAATCATTTTTCCCGTATTTTCCATCATCTTTTGCATGCCCCAAGGTTCCTGGATCTGAACTCTTAATTTGTTCTAAGTAATTGCGTTAAAGAATTGACCGTTGTTCCCAGTGGTGAAAATGAAGGTTTTGTTTGGCCTATATGCTTTGCTTCCAGGGCAAGGTGCCAAGTCTCTGAGCATGTCTGGGCATGAAGAAGGGACCAGAAGAAGGGAGCTTTGTGGGGTAAGAGCTTGTACCTTTGAATGAATATTAACAGAGTTGCATGGCTCTCTGTGAGCACAGACGCTACCCTGAGGCCAGCTCAGCTGGGACAGAAGGCTGCATGCAGGAAGCTCCGAGTAATGTTAGGGGCATAAAGAAAGAAGAGAAAGGCGTGAGACATGCTGCTGCGGGCATGTCTTAAAGAAATTACCCATCACTGTTTCTCCTCATGATTTTAAAAATACAGTGTGAGTGAGATTATGAACTCACATCCACAGTGTTCACAGACTTGCTATCCCTTTATCTGAGAATATTTGGAAATGTTAAAATATCAGAGGAAAGAGTACATTTTCTAAAAAGTATGCAGATTCAAGATAGTTACCAATTAGTCTTCATACCTACAACGTTGTGGTTTGATTCATTCACTCAGTCAATCAGTCATTCAGCCAACAAGTATATATTTACATATTAATAACATATTAATACTTAGTGCTGGGATAGCTCCTGGTTTCACCAGGTATTTTTTCAAGCCTTGCACTGTAATTTTATGATGTGTAGACTTGGCTTGCCATCAGCGGACTCGTATTTGCATTTTGAATGTGTCTCCTTCCAACTCTGAATCCATGGAAAGAAGTCATATGTAGGGAAACTTGAGAGGAATAAGAGGGGAAGAACATAAACATAGAACAAAAAAAAAAAAAAAGGGAGCTCAATTTCTGTCACCCTTATTAGACTGTTAGATTAGCAGAGAACCTCCATGGAGACTGCCCAGGTTGTGAAATGGTCTTCTTCAATTGCCATTTTTCACCCAAGGATTGTAAATAAAGTCATTATTGCCTCATTAAAAACTAGCCTGTTAAAAATAGTAAAGGGCCTCATAAGTGCTTTGGCCAAGAAAGGAAAAGGCAAACCCCATAGGCAGAGCAGGAGGTGAGTTAGCACTGCACAAAGACTTCTGTTTTCAAGAGGTACTGAGTTTTTCCATAGTGCTGGAAATACCCCCAAAATGGAGCATCACTATCTTCTACACATTCTCTGGGTCACTTGTGAGTGTGAGCAGAAACACCAAGTTACACTCTAATATTTCAGACAGTGGTTTTCCAGACAGATCAGTGATCCATTTCATCTGCTGCAACCCATCTGCATTTACTTTCATTTGTTTTTTTAATTCCAGACACAAACTTGCATAACTTTAAAAATACAAATAAAGTGTTGTCTCAGTATTTAGGGTATGTGTCCTATCTCCCCTCCCACCCCCATGGTTACCTAAGAAGTGAAATTGTCACCCTAACCAAAGTCAGTAGTGAGGCAAGGTAGTCCAGGACACAGATGCCCCTTTCTGCAGACCACGGTGAAAAATTGAGTAAAGCAACACTGCCCTCTGCTGGCTGTAAAGCAGAACCAACTACAAATCAGACAAACTTCAAAATCCTAGAGATCTACCAACATGAAGGCCATTGTCAGTAATACTCTATTTTTTGTATTTAGAACTTTGCCGAGAGGGCAGGTCTTTTGGTAAGTGTTCCTACCACAATAATAAACACAGAGGGCGGGAGGAAACTTGGATATGATGACTATGTTTAGCAGAGATGGTGGTGGTGATTTCACGGGTGTATACTTACCCAACTCAGCAAGTTCTGAACATTAAATATGTACAAGTTTTTATATGTCAATCATACTTCAACAAAGTCATGGTTTTTTAAGTAAATAAAAAAGGGGAAGCCCAACATATAATAAATGTTGAAAATAAAAGTGAACATGGTATCTGAACTCCTGTGGGACCTTTTGAACAGCGACATACCCCCTGAAATTTATGCCTCAAATGATCAATGCCAAGTGTAGTCTGAGGTCCCCCAAATCTGCAACAACGTGGCATCACTACGGTGATCTATAAACTGGCCAGCAGAGGGCGCAGCTGCGCCATTTTGCGCCTATGCCCAGCCAGGAATTCCTTACCTGCCAATCGGGTGCCATTACCCCTTCTACATACTATCCTCATATAAATGGTCGCTGGACAGGGAACCATTTGTCCACTGGGATGATCTTGTAACAAGAATGGCTAGAATTCCTAACATTTACTTAGTCTCAGCATGTGTTACATGTGTTGAGCACTATTGATGCGCATCTCATTTCATCCCCAAAGCAAACTTAAAAGAATGATTTCAAAGGGCTAAAGCAGAACCCCAAAGTGGTTTCCATTCCGGTAGAGCTGCGTTCTTAACCACTGACCTACAAAGTCTCCTCTATTTTCCTGATTTACCAGGGCACCCTGCTTCTCTGTCGCCTAGAATGCCAGCTTTGAATAGCTGGCACATACATGGTAGATTTACAAGAGAAATTAATTGCTTGGCTTTCTTTACTTCATGCTGACAAGTCTGATAAAGATGTGACAAATGAGAATTTGGAATCAACTGACTAAAATTATGTGTTTTTTTTCAACCCACCTTATCTTTTAATCACAGTTGATTAAACATTTTTCCAGATCATTCTTAGGTTCTGGCATACTATACCCACTAGAGACTGATCCATCAACTTCACAAGCAAAATAATGTCTGAAGCAAATTGCTCTTTTAAATTTAGTTCAGACATAATTTCTTAAGTGGGTAATGCACTGCCTCCCCAGCTATGATTAAACTCTAAATATAGGGAGTCACATCTTCTGCCCACTGCAATGCCAGCAACCCAGATGTATGCAGGAGTTCTTATGTCCTGGAAAGATTTGGAGAAGAAAAATGCAATGGAATAAAAGAAGCATTTAATTTATTCGCTGTATCCAGCAACTGTGACATGATATTTTAAAAATCAAGATACATAGACTACACTAAAGTTTGAAATCCTTGTAATAGGCAGTGGTTTACAGATGGGGAGGTGTTAGTGAGCGTGCATGGAGCGTCCTTAAGCATATTACAGGACCTTTTTTACTGAAGTAACATTGGTTTACAATGTTGCTTGTGTTTTAAAAGTATAAGATCTCCTCCTCCAGTTATGGTGCTTTTCACTTGAAGAAGCCATATACAATAAAACTTCAATTGTCTAGCAGCCAACTCACCAGAGTGATTAATAAAACATTTTCCTACACTGACCTTTCAGAAGAAAGATCTAAACACAAGAAAGTATGTCCCTGTTGGAATTCTCTTTCAAAAGCAAATGATATAGGGGCCTCCCTGGCGGCGCAGGAGTTAAAGTTGGCACTATCAATCTATCGCCAGCCTCTGTGGCATGAGTTACTGCCAGGGAGCTAACGCACATGGCACAGCAGATCTCACCTCTGCCCACTGCTCCACTCAGCAGTGTGTTTCAGTAGATCCCCCTGTTCTCCCCACTCTGTCTCTGGTGAATCCTCTCATCCCCCACACCTCTGGCCTACACCCCAATTCTTGTATACACAAAGAAATAAAAATATATCCTAAAAAAAAAGCAAATGATGTCAACCACCTCAATAAAGCAATAAGATCTTGACTTGATTAATAAGAATTAACAATATAAGGCAATATTAACCCATGTGTAGTACAGCTGAAGAATAGGAAAGAGAGCATTCCACATGGCTGCAGAGCAGACTGAAGTAGGGGGGTTGGGGGGACTGCTGCCTTTCCTTTCATCCTTCTGCTGTTTGTGCATCCACATGCATTTATTATTTTTATTAATGCCAAAAAATTTTAGAAGTCATCTAAGAAATTAAAATGCTATTTTTTTAATATCCATTTATTATAGTTGGTCAGAAGCACCAGCACATTGTCTCAACCAGGCCAGGCTGGGCTCTTGTCTAGAACCCTGAGGAAGATTCTGCTTCCAAATTCATTTCAGCTTGTTCAGAGAATTCAGTTCCCTGAGGTTGTAGGACTGCTGTGCCCGTCTTCTTGCCACATGACCCCTTCACCTCCCAGCCAATAATGGTGCATCAAATCCTCACGCTTGGAATTTCCAACTTTCCCTTCTACTGCATCTATCTGCTTTCCTCTTCTTTCTTCCTTGTCTGCTTTTAAAGACTCACGTGGGGCCTCCCTGGTGGCGTGACGGGTTAAGTGCAGCACCATAAAGCTATCCAGAGTCACTGAAGCACGAGTTTGATACCCAGCTAGGGAGATTCCCACCTGGCGCAGCAGACCTCCCCTGTCTCGCCCGCTACTCCCCTCAGCAGTATATTTCTGTCGATCTGCCTGTTCTGCTCCCCACTCTGCCTCTGGTGAACCCTCTCACCACCCTACACCTCTGGCCTACACCAGTTTGTATGCATAAATAACTAAATCTTTAAAAATATTTAAAAAATAAAGACTCATGTGATTACATTGGGCTCACTGGGATATTCTCCCTATCTTGAGGCCAGCTGATTAGTAAACTTGATTGTGTCTGCAGTGTTCCTCTTGTCACATAATATAACATGGCCGTGGACATGGCCTCAAAGGGCAGAGATCTACTATCGCACAAATTTAGAGATAAAATCAACAGTTCTGCAAATGGATTGAAGAGACTATAATTACATAATCTTCTTCCTTAAAGACAGATACCAATGAAAAGAAGTTACTGCCAATATCAGCTAACGGGCTACTATTATTTGTCAGCTGGTATCACCAGACCTTTTGTAGGTCTGGTACACAGCTGTGAATAATAAATAATAAGGCCTGGGTCAGAGAAGAGAGCCTGAGCTCTAGTCCCAGCTGTGGCTCCTCAAGCAAATCAACCCACCTCTCGGAAACTTGGTTTTCTATTTTGTAAAAGGGAGGAATTGAATCACAGTTTCCTTCTCCTCAAAATGTTGTTTTTGGTGCAAAATAGAGTCAGCATAAAAATGGCTTCATCTCTTAAAATGATCTAGATTTTGAACCGTTTAGAATGATGTTCATAAAGCAATGCAAATGTCTCAGTCTTCAGATAATATGACGGCATAGAAAACTAAAGTTTTTAGAGTGTTTTATGTTTAACAATTCTTGGCAAACCAGGCTTTATAGTGTTGGGAACCTCATTTTACTGAGAAGAATCTGAGAGGGAATACATCCCTTCCCTAGGATCCCATGGTAGCTGAGGGGTAGCCCACCAGCCTAGCCTTGCCTTGTCACCTTGTTTCGGTCCCTAGCCCAGCACACAGGAGTCATACAATAAATACTTTAGAATGAACAAATGCATGGGTTAGCAAATGAATGAGCGACTTCAACTATTACACACAGGCGCACTCACACACACACACAGGATGTTCAGTCCTCTGTACTTGAAAGTTGAAAAAGTCTAACAAAGCATTAAAATAGATCATCAACTTGGGCTAACCCCAGATGATGGGCCTTAGATGAACTCAAGAACCCCATTTCCAGAATAATCTATTTATTTTTATTATTTTTAAAGATTTACTTATTTACGCATACAAGCTGGGGTACAGGCTAGAGTTGTGGGGCAGCGAGAGGGTTCGCCAGAGACAGAGTGGGGAGCAGAACAGGCAGATCGATGGAAATACACTGCTGAGGGGAGCAGCAGGCAAGGCCATGTTGGAATCTTCCCAGCTGGGCGTCGAACATGCGTCTCTTGCCGACAGCTCCACAGCTCAGCGCCTAACCGCTGCGCCACAGGGGAGGTCCCAGAATAATCTGTTTAACTGGAGTTTCACTGAATGCCTTGAGAAATAGAACCACATTCAGAGCTATGAATTAGACTTCTCCCCCAACCTCCGAACAAGGACAGTCACCAGCATATGATGAATGAAACTTTGCAAATAACTTGAGTTTCCTTGGAGGCATGGACCATGCCGATGGCGAACTAATCAGCATCTCTGTGCTTTTCCTCTCAAGATAAGAAGTGTTAAATCACCAAAGAGCAAGTCACCCAAAGGTGAGTCAATTTATTTCCACTCTTCAGTGATTAATTGGTCTTTGGTGCTAGAAATGATAAGACTCAGGTAATGGGAAACCAGAGCCAGTCTCCCCAGTGAGAAAGGTTCATGGTAAGTAGAGGATTATTAATTCTCACATGCCAGCCCAATCCTCCTGACCCATGGGTGGCTGGGCAAGTCTGTTCACCTACTCTGCATAACATAAAAAGTCTCACTCTACATTATTTTGCTTGGTCTAATATTTGACTCTGGAACGAAGATTTACGCTGGGATTTAATTGCTGCTTCTATTATGTCTGTCGGCTATGCATACGTGGACCATCAATAAAGCATAATTTACTTCCACTTATAGTCACACAAAGCAGACAGAGCGTTGGATCCTCTCCACCATGCTGTGACAGAGGTACTGTCATTATCCCTGTTTGGTTAATGAGGAAGTAAGGGCAACTGTGCACCTTAACTTGCCTGAGAGCACCCACTAACAGTCACTGGTCTCTAGGATGTCCCTGACAGCCTCCCTCACTTTGTCCTGTCCTGGTGGCACCATCCCAGTGTCAATAATAAGTAAGAAACAAAGCATTTTTCATAGTAAAGAATTTGGTCTTGCCCAAACATTGGTCTGGCCATTGCCCTCAGCTTCTGAGAGGTCATACCTGGTATAATAGTCCTTGTTTAGGGTAAGGCCTGGACACACCAGATCTTAGGTGGGGCCAGTCCCTCCCTAAGTTCTTGGTTGGGACATGGATATCTTTAACCCACAGATGGAAATCAATTGGTGGGCAGCTGATCAATCAATCATGCCTAAGGAACTGGCTTCCTATAAAATCTCTGAACACCACAGCTCAGTTGCACTTCCTTGGTTGGTAATGATCCATCTGTACTGTCAGACATTGATCCCAGGTTGGTGATGTACCCCGAGAATGACAGAAGCTTCACTTCTGGAACCTTCCCAGACTGTTCTAGTGTCTCTTCCTTTGGCTGGTTTTAACTTGAATTCTTTTCCTGTAATATACCGTTAACAGTGAGTTTGATAGCTTCCAGTGGGATCTGTAAATTCTAGTGAATTATCAAAACTGATGGTGGTTTTGGGAACCCCCCTCCCACAGATCTGCAGTTGGTGTGAGAAGTGAGGACAGTCTTGGGGACAGCAACTTCACACCTCACAGTTTGATTAGGGGCATCCCCACACCATGAGAAGATTGGGACTTTCACTCTAAGGTATTTCATTTAAAGATTTATTTATTTATACATACAAGCTGGGGTACAGGCCAGGGGTGGGGGCAGCGAGAGGGTTCACCAGAGACAGAGTGGGGAGCAGAACAGGCAGATAGAACAAAGTACACTGCTGAGGGGAGCAGCGGGCGAGGCAGGAGAGGTCTGCCGCGCCATGTGGGAATCTCCCTGGCCGGGTGTTGAACCTGCGTCGCCGCTGCCGACAGCTCCACAGCGCAGTGCTTAACCACTGTGCCACCAGGGAGGCCCAGGTATTTCATTTAAATATACATACATTCTCCTTTTTCCATTTGAATTTTATTTTAATATTTCTTTATATCAACATTTAAAGGCATTCTTGGAGGAAAGGGATTTTAACACAGGAGAAAAAACATGTCTTTGTCATTTATATAATATTTGCATCTGTAAGTCCCAAGGAATTTTAGCACAGATGACATGGGTTTTAAACACTGTGTATGATTTACAGGTACACACTCATTCCTTTTTCGATATATGTTACCACATCGCACTCACCAACATGGTCCTCCATAGTCCTCCACCATGGTCCATTGGACCCCCTTACCCTCTTCGTCCCCCATTTCCCCCTTGCCCCTCAGTATTCTTGGTTCTACAGTCAGATGCCTAGGGTATATCTTGATTTGGAGGTTTTCTAGTCCTTTATATTCCACATATGAATTAAATCATCTGGTATTTGTCTTTCTCCTTCCTATGTATTTCACTCAGCATAATTCCCTCCAGTTCCGTCCATGTTGTTGCAAGTGACAAGAGTTATCTTTTTAACAGCTGAGTAGTATTCCACCATGTATATGTCTCTTATTTTCTTAATCCAGTCTTGTTGGGCATTTAGGCTGTCAGCTAGAGAGATGACTGGTCTCTAATTGCATGCTGTGTTCACTTAGCCTTAAGACTTTCAATGCTTGCACCACAGAGATATATATATATTGTGTTGAAATATAATGGGCAAGCTAGGAACAACGCTGAGGAGAATTTGTTTCTAAACAGAGCTGTTGGAAGTAAAGCGTTTCAAAGTCAGGCAGAGTTGTGGTTTGCAATCAGTGAAAACAGATCGATTCTATTTTCGGTCAAGACTAAGGAAAAACTTAAATGTCAGGAATTATCTGTGAGAGTAAATACGTTTAAGAAAGACCTAGGGAGGAAAAACTCAACCTTTGCTTTAAATTTTTAAAAGATGGATAATTTTAAAATGGAATATTGAATAAATGGTGCTGACACATGCTGTCAACCATTTGGAAAATAATAAATTAGATACCCCAGTTTAAGCAACTGTTTAAGCAATTACTAAAAAGTTCTTAAAATCCATCTATAGTTTTGTTTTAAATATGAAAATAAAACCATTAAAGACCTAGAAAAATACAAAGTTATGAAAAACCTAAATTTAAAATCTGATGTTGAGCTGGGAAAATTTAAAAGTAGTAGTCTTCATAAAGGAGAAGATTGAGAGAAAATAAATTTAAAGCTTTTAAACAAAGACAGAAGGAAGGTGGGATGAAAAAACTGGACAAAACAAACACAAATTTCCAACTCACTATCCCAGTTAAGAGGAAAATACCAAGTGCGGGAGTGGCGAGGGGAGAAGGGAGGGGAAGGAAGGGAAGGGTGAGGAGAGGGGAGGACAATGGCAACCATACTACAGGCAGCAGATTAATCTCTCTACTGCAGAGCTCTGGCTAAGGAGAGCGCCCCGCGTGCCTGGTAACAAACACTCACAACCTCCTCATGGGCACGTACATACCCCATTTCACCATTTTTGAAGAAAACTTGGAATGCTATATATTAAGATAAAAAATTTTTTTAATTCATAATCTTTGATCCAATAATTCTCCCCCTAGGAAAGAATCAGAGATCTATTTAAAAAATTTTACATAAAGACATTTATCACAGACAATTTATAGTAGTAAACATTTCTGGAAATGTTAAATATCCTAAATAAAACAGTTCAATGAAAATAGTCTATGTGTTCGGGAGGAGGGCCTGATTCCTGATGGCACAAAAGGCAACAGCCTGCCGCCAACTTTTGAGAAAAGAGCCAGTTTAATGTAAGACTGCCTGGCAGGAGGCAGGCAAGTCTCTCAAATCAGGAGGATGGGGCTTTGGGCAGAATTTATGGGGTTGAAGTGAAATTAAAAAAAAAAAATGCAAGTTGGTAATCTGATTGGTGGCTTTCTGCCAAATTATGGTGTAACTCCAATTTGGGTCCAGACTGGAAACAAAATGAGCGCCCTTTCCTTCAGGAGGTTCTAAGTAACCATGAGCTGGGGGGTCTTAATTCCCTCTTCCATGGCTATTGTCCATCTGGGTAATAAGAGGTCACCTCAAGGGCAGCAAACACTATTCCAGGCTTGATTTCTGAAACACATCTTATCCACTTATGAAAACCAGGGTGTTTTTTCCTCATTTAAAGTGGGTAAGGGTATTTTTGTCCAACTGTTGCAAGCCTTTCCCTGCCCCCTTCTTGCAAGAGAAGCAGAAACCCGAAATGACCATCATGCCCAGCACAGTTTCACATGAACCAAATTGCACATTTTCAAGGACTATTTAATAGATGGAAAGGTTTTGTGATACTTAAAGTAACAAAACAATAAAGCATGATGGCAATTTTATAAAATAAAAAGTGTGCATGTAAGCAGTGGTAATAATTAGACAAATTTACAGGTGGCTTTTCTTCTTGTGCTTTTCTGTTTTCCAAACTTTCTTAAATAACAGTGAGTGTCTGTGATGGAGATTCGTTGAATAATAACCCAGTGAACAGTATTCTAGGTATTTCCATCTCTACCCGCCCCCCTCATATACACTCATGTTAAAAACATCTTGTTGGAATCCTACAAAGGATTGTAAAATGGAGACTACACAGGTGGATTGCCAACTAAGCTTTCTTAATGAGAAATTGGGAAGAAGTGAATAGCAAGTTTGATGAAATCATTCCTTCATAAAGCCGTAAATATTATAGAAGACAGATAAGAACATAAACGACTGCAAGATCAAAGAGCCTATAGAACAAATCCACTAGGAGAGAAGGGAAAATTTATAGAGTGAATTCTTTTTCTTAAGCCAATTCCCCATGAGTGTCCAGTTTAATGACTGTTTAAATTATGTCTGCAATTTTCTGAGCGATTCGCTTACTTTTCAAGTTTGTAAACCAACACATCAACAATTCCCAATCAATGGGATAGCAGTTCTCCAGGGAACTATGAAAATATACCTTGCATTTTAAGTGCAATAAAAAGCATGACTAAACATGCCTCTGTTCTTCATAACACAGAAGTACCACATCTGGTCTCCCCCAACCCCCAAAAAAAGCATTATACAGAGTTGTACAGATGCCAGATTCTTATTACAGAGAACTGTTTTATCCATTTAGCCCAATTTTCCAGATGTTTTATTACTTGGAGACAGGAGAATTGTTGAAACTGGTGATTGAAGCCCATTTATTTCAAGGGACTCATCTGCAAGTCAGAGGAAACATTTGAAGGACAAGTAATTTATGACAGGCCACAAGGCAATGCTTGAGGAGGGCTGTCAACTCATGGGGGTCACAAATAATCCCAACAAAGGACAAACACCCTATTTTAGTAACACCCAGCTCCACTTGCAAAAATTGCCTCTTAGGCAAGCACTTACTTGTCATTTCACATGCAAATGTGTGTTCATGTAATTGGCGCAATTTCCATAATAGTGGGTCAAGTTGGCAGAGACATTGACAATGGCCCAGTTTGATTGTGATTTGGAGACCTGGTTCTCATTGTCCACGAGTCAGCAAAATTCTCACTTAGACCAGTTGGATGTCTTGTCCACATGGAGACAACAGGATTCTAGTTCAATAGGAGCAGATGCCACTTACCCCTCCTCCCCTACAATGTGCCCCCACCCCGTCAGAGCCTACAGAGCACCAGCCTGGAGGCGGCAGGGATGCTGGCCTTCACAGTCACAGCCATTTCAGCTAATTAGTTGGCGCCTAACAGTAGTCAATTCTCCCCACCTGTCAATCAAAGTGGGAATTTGGGGGCAGGGAGAATAGCTAGTTGATTTTTTCAGCTTAGCATCTCTGAAGTTAGCATTTCTGTGTTTCCTTCACACACATGTGTAGGCCAAAGTTCTCATGAAGACAAGTTCGCAGACTAAAAGAACCACTTTTCAAACTGACCTATGCTAATGTGTCCACAAGCATTGGGGGATGAAAGAAATCAATCCCGTACACTTCTGGGTTCTGTTTGGCAAAGAATCAAAAACATCAGAAAGGTTAACAAAGGAAAAATAATCAATTTAATAACATACATATGGAGAATGTATGTGGTTGTAAATTCTAAAGAATAATGGTGTGGACCAGAAATATTTATCCTGCATTTTGAAACCTGGGGCATTAAGGAAACAAAGACGACTTCACATGACAGACAAGACTTCACATGCTTACTCAGAGTAAAGATGAGATTCTCAAAGACAATGTGTTCACTAAATGTAGGGTAAATGAAGACTGGTCAGGCTTTTATGCTGCTGGCCTCTGGGCTATCGCCTGTGCCCTTGAATGCAGGAGGCACTTGGGAGTGTGGGCACGGGGCACGTGTGCCTGGTGGAGGCACCTGGAGTGTGGTGTGGGCGTGGGTGAAGGCGCACCTGGACCTGGAAGCTGAGGCTATAAGGGCAGTGTCACAAAATGACTAGGGTGGAGTGGCTATGGGAACACAAGTGACTTTAGAGAGGCAGGACCAGGAGACCACACCAGAGAGCGAACGAATAAAGATTCGCAGGTGGCTGTGAGGCCTGCCAGCCTCTTGGCCCGCTGGCCTTCCTGCCTTGCCAGCCTGTGGGCTTGCCCCATGACAATTAATATAGAAAGATCCTTGGAGCCTGAAAAAGCCACTGAGAGCTCCAGGACTGTCTTTTATCCATCTGCCTGCCCAGTGCCTTACCCGGACTACACTAATAAGCATACAACTGGATGAGACCCTTTTGTGACCTCCAGGTCATAAAGCAGGGAGCAGTGATTGCTTCTGTAATTGAGGAAAGGAGCAGAACCTCAGGACATGATGGTCTCTGATTAGGGAAAAGCTTAGGAAAGAAGAGCTGCTTCTAGCCCTCAGGGCCCTCACGGCTCTCAACCCAAAATAATCTGCATTCTTTAAATAAAGGAAATGGACCTCACCAGGCTCCCAGAAACTTGATTAACTTCTAGCTCCCATTCCAAGGAGACAGAGGCCACCCTGACCCTTTGAGGAGACTGCCCCACACAAGTGTTCAATAATTTATTTGTAACTGGCTTTCATTTCTTGTAAAGGCTGGTAGCCTCTGCTATTACAAAGTGGGGTCTGTACACCCTCTTCCTGACAACCTTGCTACCATCTTGTTTCTAACAATGAAAGGGAGTCTGAGATCCAATTATGCTAAGTGTGCCAATGTACATTAACAAAAAGACACAGAAATGACCATGTAGTGCATCCTGGTAAGTTGGAGAAAGGTCCTACCACTTCTCAGGTCTTTGCTTGAGTGGGAAGTCACTCCAGTCCTTCCTTATGCTGCTTTACCAACTCTGCTGTTAGATTTCAAGAATATTCAAATCCACAGTTGTGGATTGCATCTTCTTGATGAGAGTCTAACCAGAAAATTCTGGGGTCGGGCTACCTGTTGCTGCCAGAAGCCAATTGAAGAGACAGAAAGTGAATCTGTAACCACACTGTATTGTCAGAAAATCAGTGATCTGAGAGAACAGGGGTATTTTACCTCAAAAAGCCCTTCTGAAATCTCATCTCAAGCCGGCCTTTTTCTAGCAAATGAAACAAAGACATTTACATACGCAAACCTCACACCATAACAGCCTATCAAAGTTGGTGCCTTGGTCTTCATCATGTCCCTAGGGTTTGTTGTCACCTCCTTAGTCATCTTCACTCAGGTATATCCTATTTACCTGATGGCATCACTGGGGCAGGACTCTCAGTTCAAAACAAGAGTTTTAGTTAGAAGAAAACAGATGATTAATCACATAGTGCTTGCATGCAGCAATGCTGTGTGTTCATGTGGATTCCTATACTAGATATGAGGCCTTTCCCTTTCTCCCTAGCCCCCTATCAGGAGTACTTCAGAGGCTCACTAATCATACCTGCGTGGCACATTTCTAATTAGGGTTCCTAAAATGCTATTCCCCGTCTCTATCACACTGTTTATTCTGGATACTATTTAAGTAAATGATCACAGTTTCTATGACATCCACTATCCCAAGGGGTGAGATTAGAATGGACAAAGGGCCCTCAGAGGACAGACAACCTGTCCTATTGCTCCACAAAGGGCTGGAGCCTGGCTCTTTGGTATACAGGCAAGAAAGTGGCTGCACTGTGACCTGTTTAGGGGCTGGACCAAGCCCAGGCAGGATACATGATGAAGACAGGAACGAGCCCCCACCCAAGGAGAGGGTTTCTTGAGAGCTGCAGCAGTGGGGCCTCTTCAATAGCTACTTGTGGTTTTAGTCTCCATACACTTTGTCTTTTGATTTTTCGGTCTTTATTTTGTTTTCTTAGAACTTCTTGCTTACCTTTCTTCTGGTTTAGGAGTTGATAAGGGGAAGAGTTCTTCCAGATTTAGACTCCAAGAGCAACAGCTGCTGCCTTCTTCTTTATCAGATAAGAGAATTTCAGAGAGACAGCCTGGCCCCATATGAAGAGAATGTGCATAGTTAAGCCAAGTGGAATTCAAATCCTGGCTTAAACTTCCTAGCAATGCCTCTCTGTGTCTAGCTTTTTTCATCTGTATAAGAGCAATCCCATGTGCCTTGCAAGGTTGTCATAAGGGCTTGGGATACCATGTAAACCATCTGGTGTCTAGCAGGGCTTTTAAAATGAAGCCCCCAGGAGCATCCTACTCTGAACAGAGCACCCACAGAAACACACAAGCCATGGCCAAGCATTGGTGACCCCAGAATAAGTCATTAAGAGTTCTAATTTGCTTTCATCTTGAGTAATTTATAATTTTTTTTGTAATTATACGCATATTTGTGCAGCCAACAAGATTGGATGTTTGTCCGCATGTTTGTTAACCAGCTGCATTTTCTTATTTGGACATGTGTCTTCTGGCAATATTTTTAATAGAATGTTTATTGGTCTGTGAGAGCACTTTATATGGTAAATGCATTATACCATTGCTAGTTATATTTGTCACATTTTATAAAGTTTAAAGAGTACTTTTAAGAGTACATTTTTGACATGCAAAAGTTTAACAATTTTTTTTTAATTAAGTAGTTTTTTAGAACTACGTAACAGGTTGGGGTCTCTGGGTGCCCCTCAGTCTCACGCTAACAAAACAGTAATTTATTCGCCCTCACAACTAATCAAGAAAATACAAATTAAAAGCATAAAATTTTAAAAAGTGGGATGAGTTTGTGGGGAAATGGACACTTAAATTCTGTTAACCATTTTGGAGGCAAATTTGGCACTATCTACCAAAATTGTAACTGGACAAACCCTATAAGTGTTGATAATTTGTTATATAGCCATAAGTAAATATCTGGAAGTTTTGACACCTGGAATTGGGTGCTATCATAACAGACACTAAAATGTGGGAGTTGACTTTAGAATCAGGCAGAGGACAGAAGCTGGATGACATTGATAACAGCATTCGTGAAAGCATGAAGTGTCTTGAAAAGATTGTTAGTAGAAGCATAGACTTAAGGTGGTTCACTAAAGGAGAGTATGGAAAACCTTCTTGGAAATGGGAGGAAATGAGATCCTTGTTATACCTTGACAGAAAGATTAGCAACACAATGGTCTGCAGTAATGTGGAAAGTAGATGAGCCTATTATTTAAAAAAGACAAATAGAGTCACTTATGCTAAGATATCAACAAACCTAACTGAATTGCTGTGTCAGTTGCTCCCAGGAATGTAAGTAACCTTCAGACAGTCAATCTGGAATTTTCAGGTCAACATTCATAGCTGATCTGTCTGAAAGATTCTTATGTTCCCAAAGGAATGCAACTTTACCTAAAACAATTCCCTCTTTTTTTTTTTCACCACGTTCTAGCTATACAGGAAAAGGCTTCCATTTTGTACAACTCTTTTGAGCTTCTTCCTAGCTGCTAGATGGGATGCTGCCTGATTCAAGAGGTGTTTAATAAGTCAATTAGATCATTCAGTTTACTCAGATAAGTTTGACTGGTGTGAAAAACTTAGAAGGTAGAGTCAAGATCCATAGAGAATTATCTCCAGCCTTAACCCAGGAAATTTAAAAATTTGCCCTGCTGGATTTGGGAATTGCTACTCACCCCCTGGTGCCTCCCAATTTCCCTCTTTGAACAGGATTGTCTATAGTGGTTATCCTATGCTTGTCCCGTCATTGATATTACTTGTGTGGGGAGCAGATATCTTATCTCTTTAGTTCACAAGTCTTCCAATTAAGAGGAACTTTACTAGAGGATATTGAAGGTATCGATACATTTACATCTACACATCATTCATACCCAGAACTAATTTAGATGCTGTAGGAAAATTATAGTAACTCCATCTTCTATCAATATCATCTTAGGCGAGTGACTGACAGTTGTCTTATTCTGGGAAGATAGCCAATTTTACCATTATTTCCTACAAAGTTATTGATCCACACTTGTTCTAATCTATAAGAATATTTAGGTATTGCGCCTCCCTGGTGGGACAGCGGTTCAGTGCTGCGCTGTGGAGCTGTCGGCGACACAAGTTCGATGCCTGGCCGGGGAGATTCCCACATGGCGCAGCAGACCTCTCCTGCCTCGCCCGCTGCTCCCCTTAGCAGTGTATTTCCATCATCTGCCTGTTCTGCTCCTCACTCTGCCTCTGGTGAACCCTCTTGCCGCCCCATGCCTCTGGCCTATACCTCAGCTTATATGCATAAATAAATGAATCTTAAAAAAAAAGAATATTTAGGTATTATCTGTAATCGATACACAGCCATGTTAATTAGAGAACCAAGACACATGTGCCATGTCCCCCTGAGCATCTGGCGGCAGTAGCCTTACACCAAAGTGGCCACATGTACTAAGCAGGAAACACAAAGACCCCTATGAGCATGGGTAGCACGGATCCTGCTTTGACCTGAAGCCCTGTCTACTGGCTCTGGTACCAAGTACCTCTATATGTAAGTTTCCCTTAATAAACTTTAAGAGTAATTAACAGAACTTGTATGCTTTGTTCTTTGGATTCAAATTACCTTCCCAGTTTGGGGGAACTTAATGGTTCCCAAGTTGCACAGATGCCAACAGTCTGGATTTCAAGCTAATTATCTACAGAGATGAGACTTTGGGGATTGTTGGAAGGAAGGGAATGTATTTTACATGTGGGAGGAATATAAATAATTTATGATTAGAGAGTAGACTCCTTCCTTCAAAAGGTGAAATCTTATTTCCCTCTTCTGGAATGTAGACCGTATTTAGCAACTGATTTCTGTGGAAACTATTTTGAACAAATCAGACTACATCTTATCTATAAGTTCCATGATGAAGTTTCTAGGTAAAAAGCCAGCAGCCTGACTCAGCTCCCTGTGGGCAATTATGAAGAACACCCACTCACTGATTTCTCCTTAATAATGACTATGAAAGACACTGATAGCCTATTAACACCTTAGCAATGATTAGGAAAGAAACAGGAATGTCATCTACTAATTGTAAGAAAAGATCCCACATTGCAGCTTTCTGTCTGAAGACTCCATTAAGCAACCCATAATTTCAAACAAATGACTGCACTTAGATCATTTCCCTGTTAGACCCTTTAAAACTCCCCTCTTCCCTGATGTTGATAGAACATATCTTGGAGCCACGCCTTGGTTATAAACCTGAATCATGACTCCTAGTCTGGAGTAAATGCTTTCTTGACGATAAGACATTCTGATCACTTCTAAGGTGATACTTCAAAAGGATAGAATGTAGTAGAAATGTTACTTGTAAGATGTAAATCATATAAAGGTGTCCTAACTTCCACTTTGCTCTCTCCTTGGATCATTTCGCTGGGGGAAGCCAGCTGCCATGTTGTGAGCATACAGAAGAAGTCCTATGGAGAGGCTATAGTGGCGATAACTGAGGACCTCAGGCAATAGCCAGCAAGGAACTAAGGTTTCTTGCCAAGAGTCAGGCAAGTTAGCCTAGAACAATCAGATGCTGAGCATTAGCCAAGCTTTCAGGGAAAAGTTTTCAGATGGTTGCAACCTCATGAGAGACTCTAAACCAGAATTACGTAGTAAAGACTACTGAATTCCTGATCCACAGAAACAGATATTTATTATCATTTATTATTTGTTATAATAAGCGCCTAAATTTTGGACTAATTTGTTACACAGCAACCATATACAAGGTGAAGTCTTCTTTAAATATTTGGTATTTGCAACAATGTGACTTGGAGATTGAATGTTGGAAACATTATGCTGTATTAGTCTTCAATGAATAGTAAAGAACAGCAGTGAAGATATAAATTGCAGATTAAATTTCTGCTATTATAAGAAGATGGGAGAATAGTGTTACTCTGACATTTGTATGGAAGAACTTGAAATATGCCCCATGAAATTCTTTGAAAGCTTTCCTTGCAGCTTTTCACCAACATTTTCAGAATCTTAACTGCACGAAATATGTGGGTTTTGGGCCATATAGCATCCTCTTCTGCTGCTAGCAGAAATCTTTTGAAAACCTCAGCATCTTATTCCATGTCTGTCATGTGACTTCACTAGTTCTGCTCTATAGATGGGTATGATATCAAGCTTGTCAAAAGGGATCATTTATCAGGATCATTGTGGATGAGAGCAGGATATAAGCTTTCTTGAGGGGTTGTACTTGCTACCTAGGGGAGATAATGAAAAAAGAGTCCATTTAAGAATGAAGCCAACTCGAATCCGCCTCCACAATTAAGAAAGGGAATGAGGCTGTATAGGTTTTGGGGGCTGGGGTTGAGAAGAAGAGTTAAATTTTATTGGCTAAGAAGCAAGTTGGGGCAAAGAAATGTGGACTTAGTTTGGGCTTGTTGGCTGGTTAAAAGAAAATACATCGATGAAGAAATATGAAGAATCTTTTCTGCAGGTAAGTTATGCCGTTTTGAACTTCTGTTGGTAGCACCAATTGGGACACACAAAAAAAATCACCCCTTATCCTCCATTCTTCTCAGGCTGGATGAGTGATAACAATATCTGTTACAGGGAAGGAGGAGAGGTACCCAGGGACCCCATAACCTGCCCCCTCCAAATGAATTTTGCCATCCACCCCATCAAGACAAACCATATTGTAGTGTATAAGACCTTTAATTGAAAGGAACTTTAATACCATTAGTGTGTGATAGAAGAGGAGGAAAAGAATAGAGTTTCCAAATCAAACGCCCAAAGCTACCCACCCCCTTGTGGATAAATGGCCAAACAGGGTTGGCCCAGAGCAGGAATGCTGAGGCCCAAAAGTTTGCCGCAAGTCCAAATCACTTTCTGTTGGGGACCTGTAGGAAAGAGACAGAAGGGGTCAGACAAGTCTGGAAGAAAAAGAACAAAATCAAAACCCATATCAAGACAAAGACTGCCATTGTTAACCTCCCAAGCGGTCTTTCATCCATGTCTGTTTCAAGTGTTTCCTTCCATGTTCCCCAAGTCCCCGATACCAAGCCAAGGCCAAGAAGCAAGTTCACCCTCGTCACAGGACTCTCTGCTCCATGTGCCGCCTCCAGGTCTCCTTCCTTTGGTGGGGCAGGGAACCTGGAACTGCCCCTTTCCCTGGGGACCACCCTGTTACACATGGACAGGTTAGCAAAGGAAAAACAATCATTATAACAACATACATGTGGAGAATTTGTGATTGTAAATTCTAAAGAACAGTGGTGTGAACCAGAAATACTTATCCTGCGTTTTAAAACCTGGGACATTAAGGAAACAAAGGAGAAGACTTTATATGACAGACAAGGAGGGGGTGACCTCACCCTTACTCTGAGAGTAAAGGTGAGATTCTTAAAGACAACATATTAACTAATAAACCTACAACTGGATAAGACTCCTGTGACCTCTAGATCATAAAGCAGGGAGCAGTGATTGCTTCTGCAATGGAGGAAAGGGGCAGAACCTCAGGATATGATAGTGTCTGATTAGGGAAAAGCTAAGGATTTAGGCACAACAGCTGCTTCTAGCCCTCAAGGGCCTTCACAGCTTTCTGCCAAAACAATTGGCATTCCTCAAGTAATGCACGGCCCTCCTGCTTCCCGGGCCTTGAAGGATTTTTAGTACCCAAACAAAGGTGATAGTGGACAATCTGGCCCTTTTGAGGAAACCAACCCATACCCCTTCCTCTGATTTGCTGTCTGCCGTCTTTGTGCCAACAAGGCACAGTGCAGGTTTTCTATGATCTGGGCAGACAGGTAAAGAAAAAGTCCTGGAGCTCTCGGTGGCTTTTTCAGCCTTTTAATGTTTTTCTGCAGCATTTGTAGAAAGGCAACCAGGTGCAGGGCAGGCAGCGGGGTGAGGGAGCCAGGAGGCTAACAGGCCTTCTAGCTCCCCATGAATCTTTACTCTTTCTGGGCTCTCTGGTGTTCGCTCTGCCGCACCCAACCACACCACGTTCTGTTCTCTGCAGCTGCTGCCCTTATATGCGCAGTCTCTCCAGGCCAGGTGTGCCCACTCTCGCAGGCCGCACCCTACACCAGGTGCCTGCCATCAGGCATTCCTGCAGGACTGCAGGGATCTATCATTAACACTTGTGTCGGTAGGACAGAAAATCCTGATTATTCTTTCAATTACCCCACATGGCCAAAGCTGACAGGGAGAAGCTTTCGGCAAGTCTCAGAGAAGTTGGGGAAATCTTCTCTGCCTTTTGTGTTCCTGGGATCTGACACCAATTAACCATTCAGCTAGGGTTTCAATCTAACATCTCAATCACTACCACATTGGATCTAATTATTCATGTTTGCTTCTAGAGCTGATATTTTATCTCAAAATATTGCAAATAGAACTGCCACAAATATTTAAGTAGCTTGCAGGAAATCATTATACATGAATTTTTTTTTCCATTAATGAAACAGGGATTACCCAGGATCAGATGATTGAGCTGAATGGCTGTAGGATACTACCAGTTTTTAAACTATTTAGCAAACTTATATCCTAACATTCATTATTATATTGTCTTTGAACCAGACTTTGTAATAATTGTCTAGTTAATGAGTGGAATAAAATGTATGACACTTTTTATTCTACTTTGCAATAGAATAATGTTTTAAACTGTTTTTGAAAATTATATTCCCACAATATTAATATCTTTTTATAAGCCCGTTTCTTCTTTGTATTGTATGCCTATTGGCCCATGGTCCTTTTGAAGTGGAAATAAGCCTCAATCTTTCCGCTTCAAGATAGCCTCTCATGGGCCTCCCTGGTGGCACTAGCGGTTAAGTGCTGCGCTGTGGAGTGTGGCAGACCTCTCCTGCCTCGCCCGCTGCTCCCCTCAGCTGTGTATTTCCATCCATCTGCCTGTTCTGCTCCCCACTGTCTCTGGTGAACCCTCTCGCAGCCCCATGCTTCTGGCCTGTATCCCAGCTTGTATGCATAAATAAATAAACCTAAAAAAAAGATAGCCTCTCATGGAAATCCTAGAGTGGCTAAGCTCCCATCTGTTCAAAATTCCACCCTTGGCAATTCTGAGGCAATTCTGACGGGGGGCTATGCTGATTAAAACTCAGTCACGGTTACAGAAAAGTCCAGATTTCAGAGCGAACAAACGAAGCGACACCGGAGTAACGTTTGGGGTGGGGAAATCGGGGTGCTCCACAGACCTGAGTTCTCTGCCTTTATTTACTAAGGCAGCGGCCCAAGGGCGAGCAAGCAAGTGCCACCAGCAGGGAGAGGAGCGGTCCCGCCCGGGCTGATCTGGCTCCTCCTTGGGGGGGGCGGTAAGAGGGAAGGGGGGTGTCCTAACTTGAGGTCGCTCCTGCCGGGGGCCGCGCCGGAGCAGTCAGGGTTTGCCCTGCAGGCCGCGCGTGCGGACGGGTGCGAGGGGCGGTCCCACCCAGGCCTGGAGGCGGAGTCGGCGCGGGGCGCCCCGCCTTCTGCTCCCGGATTGCTGGGCCCCGCGCTTCCGCCATCCGGGCTGCGGCGCGGCAGACCCAGGCCGGCGGGGCTGAGAGCCGCTGAGGCAGCATGGAGCCGCGCGGGCTGGGGCTGCTCGGGCTGCTGGCGCTGCTGGCGCTGGCGGCGCGGGCCTCGCGTGACGCCGCCGAGGGGACTCTGGGGCTGTGGCCCCTGCCCCTCTCGGTGAAGATGTCCCCGAATCAGCTGTACCTCTCCCCCGGGAACTTCTTCATCAGCCACGACCCCTATTCCAAGGCCGGCCCCAGCTGCACCCTCCTGCAGGAAGCGTTTCGGCGGTGAGGGCCCCCACGGGTGGCCGGGCGAGCGGGGGAGCCGTGGGGCGGGGCGGGGTGAGCGCGCTGGGACGCGGTGCTGACGCCGGGGGCCAGGGGGACAACACTTGAGCTCCTCTTGTCGCCGGCGCAGCTCCCTAGCCGGCTATGACCCCAGCTGTCACGGGTCTAGAAGGTGGCAGAGCCGGCTCCGTGAAGCATCACTTGAAACCAAAAGCCTTACCCTCCCACACCTGCCTCCTAAGAGACGTCCTGTAACCATTTCAGGACCCCTGGTTTGCCCGCGGGGTTCTGAGTGAAGGAGCAGGTTGCTCAGAATCTGGCCTTGTACCGCTTGGGGGTTGGGGGAAGTACAAAGGAGTGACAACTACTTATTTTAAGGGGTTCCAGGAGGAAGTTGAGTGTTTAAAACTTGGAAAGAGGGAGTCCCTAAAGTCGGTTGTCATTTATCCGCCATCTCACCTGCGCCCCTCAAATATGGTAATAATTCAGGTCGCAGAGAAATCCTTAGGTTGGAGCAGTGGCTAAAACTCCCCTTCCCTCCCGAAGTCGTTGTTCCGTAAAAAGTGCTGCATGTTTCCATCTGAGAGCCTGGGTGGTAGGGTCAGTGCACAGAAGGCAGCGTCGGCTTCTCTTCCCAGCATCTGTCATGTGCTTGCCCTCACTGCTTCCTGTTTTTTTCTTAAGCATTTCACAGTTTCTCAGCCCTCTCCTGTCCGTGACTCCTTCTGCAAACCCGGTAAACTGTGTAAGGGGAGGCAGCCCACCGCCCTGCCTGTGCCAACCACAGGTATGCAAGGCACCCGGGGAGATGCTTCAGTATGCCCCATGCTGTCCCCTCCCTGTGCCACCTGTGTAGGTAGGACTGACCTGAAGGTGTGAGTGCCCTGAAGGATTGTATTTAATTTGCTGCTGGCTATACTGCCTCATTCCTCCTATTTTTCATCTCTTCAGTGGGCATGATAGCTTCCTTATGTCTGCGGGACAGCTGGTGGACAAAATGCAAAAGGAGCTAAATAACCCCTGCTGGCCCCACACAGGCATGGAGCTTAGGCTGCGGCTCCAGAGACCAAGCTAATGCAGGCAGAGGGTGCTTAAGCTCTCCTTCAGTCTTGTACAACTCCCTGGATGGTTTTAGCCTGGCTTTAGATGCGTACTCTAGTGGGTCTTTGGTATTGAATCTGCTAACAGGTCAGAATGGCTACAGTCAGGGGTGAAGAAGTAAACCCAAGCTGGTTGATTGCACTGGAATATTGAAAGGAAAAAAATACTTGAAGGTCATTTGTTTGCTTTGTAAAATTGGATATCGCTTATGTGCCATAGTGCTAATAAGAACTTGGTAGTCTGTGGAAGTGATAGGAGTATGGATTCCATAGTTAACAAGGTTAAATAGCCAGGTCTTGAATCAGCTGTGAGATGGTTAAAAACAGGCTTGGCATTTGAAGGCAGTACAGCTGATTATCTGGTGAGTTTGCCTTACTAATTCATGGCTATGTGAGAAGCAGCTATTAAAATTACACCCTGCATTGTTAGGAAGCAGGTTGTAAAACATTACACCTATGGCTAAGACTTGTAAACATTTGGGTGAGCTTTCAAGAACTCCAGAAGGGCAGTATCTAATTCAGAGTAAAAGCACAATGAAGTTAGAAGGATTTACACACGAGCGGATGTTCCAAAAGTTCTGCAAGTTAGAAACACACACAACCTAGGCCTTAGGTTGTTTGTTTGCTTTGTTCAGAATCTCCTGGCTCTTGTCTCCGAAGAGCCACACTTCTGTCACAAACCCTGCTTTGAAACGGTGTGCATTTTGCAGGCAGCGTGTTTGATCTGTTTTGTTCATGGCTGTGTCCTCAGCTTCTAGAACAAGGTCCATCACATGCGACTTGCTCATTTTTTTTTAATGAACAGCTTTTCTCAGTTCCTTAAATTAACCCAAATACTTTGAACATCACTGCCTCAAAACCCTGAGTTTTCTGTTAAAGTTTTAATTTTATCTAGGATTGAGACTTTCCTTATTTGGGACAAGACAGCAGATAACTCAGATCTCAAAGATGCTGGTAGCTTTAATTTCCTTTTTATAGGAAAAAAAGTCAGTGGTGGTAAAATTAACACAAACTAAAATTTACCATCTTAACCCTTTTTAAAGTATATAGTTCAGTGATCTTAATTTCCTTTTGAATCTGTTGATCTTTCTGTGACAATGGCTTAGCACCATTCTCCATCCACTCTCACTGGTTAACTTCCATACATGTCCAAATTCATCAGAACTTCCCAACCTTTCCTTACTTCTCTGAAAAAATGCAAGCTATTCTTATAAATAAGTAGCATAAACAATCTCTGACTTATCAAAACGTGTAAGATTTAAAATTGCTTTGAAGTCTATCTGATATTTTATCTCTTACCATCTTTAAATGTTTATTTAATATCCTCTTTCTCTGATATTTGGATACCAACAGAAAGTAAGTAATTTTTTCAGACCCTAGTAGAATTCTCTATGCTGGTCATCTTCCTTTTGGGGTTGATGTATGAAGATGTTTTTGTTAGAAGGGAACAAGAACCCTGGCTCAGTCTCTGACTCCAGCAATAAAACCCTATTATTTCACATATCAGGAAATCGAGAATAGGGAAGGGAAGATGTCAGGACTAGTCAGGACTAGGGAAGGTGTTTATCTCTGTTCTGCTGTCTTTAGTGTGGTGGCAGCTGGTTCAGGTATCATATACAGAGAAAGCTTTCTTCTCATGGGTCATTTAGGAGGATAATACCACCGACTCCCTCCCCACCCCTGGTCACCATTGGTTTGCACACCCAGAGTGATGGGATTACTGGTTTGGTTCCTAGTTCTTAATGGGGATTTTGTGTGAGTCGCTTGGGAATGCAGGGGAAACTTGTGGTGGGAGCCTCCAATTGCACTACTATTGGGTAGCCTGGATTTGAGAAGTCAACTACAATGACCACTACCTTGTGTGTATTTATTTTTTTACTACAATGCTTTACAATTTTATTTTAATTTCTCACGCAGATATTATGAGTATTTTTTTGGTTACAACAAGAGGCGTTATGGTCCTGCTAAATTTTATAATGAAACGCAGTTACAGCAACTTGTGGTCTCAGTTGTCCTTGACTCAGAGTGTGACAATTTCCCCAATATCTCTTCAGATGAGTCCTGTAAGTACCTATACAGTGTAACTATCGTATTTAGAGCTGCTTGTTAAAAACTTGAGTACCAGCCTGGGCTCTTTGCCATGAACTATTGTTGAGTTCTGGACCAGTGAGTTGGTAATCCCTGGTTTTGAAATTACCATTAAAGTGATTATATAAATAATGCATTGTAATTGTAGAAAATCTTAAGTACAGTAAATGAAGAGGAGGAAATAAATCGTTTATAACCCTAGCACTCAGAATTATTTCAGATTTTTTTTACGGAGTAAGATGTTTAAATATTTTACATAGATTTAATTATAAACATTGACATGAATATGGAGTAATTCTGTCTATGGGGTTTTCACATTCTGCTTTTGCAAGTCAATACATTATAAACATCACTAAATAGTTTTCTATATTTTCTAATGGCTGAATAATGTTTTACTATTGTGTGGAATTGCCATAACTAACTTGGTTAATCCCTTATTTTTGTACTAAATTTACTTTCATTTTGAAGACAAATCTGTGTATATCCATGATCTCTGTGTATATCCATAATCCAACACAAAGATAATGCAGAATTAGAGGTGTGGGGGTAGGGAGAGTGGAGTTATTTCATCTGATTGATAATATAATTAGCATTTAGTATATGACATTTGATACCTGAAACATTGTTTTCTAGGACTTTTTCCAAATTATTTTGGAAAGAATAAATAATGGGGAAGGTTTTATGTAGGACATACTGACTGGGGATAATGTGGGATGGCCACAAAGGATCAAAGAGGAACTACATGAGGACACGCAGATATTAGTGCAGCCTGCCGAGGTGGGTGAGAAGACATAGGATAACGTGTATCTTAGAGAAAGGACTCTTGTTCTCAGATTGTTTCAGACAGTTAAACATCTCCCCATTGTCTGGGTGTAGGTGAGATTTGTTAGTAAAACATCTAGCTGAAAAATAACTCTTCAATACCGTAGCTGTTCTTAAAAAAGAAACAGCCTCACTTGCCGTTGTTAGCCATGTAATTTCAGTTGATGGCTTTCAGACATTGTGCAATGTGAATTGAGAAAGAAATGATTAGGCGTCTTTGCTGTGTTAGTAATACAGATGACCTATGATAAATTTCAGAAAACTTAATGTATCAAGACTGGAGAGGTATAGCTTGTCTTTCATCCTGCTTCATAAACTCTTTATTCTGAGATGGAAACTTCCTGAGATAAGATGATCATGAAATTTTCTGGTGAAAGGATAAACTAATTTTAGGATTTAAACTAATTCATGAGGATGGTGATGATGAATGTGACACACACATGGAAATAAGTTCTCAATTATTGTTCTAGTGGTAGGAAATGTTGGGAGCAGTGGTAAGTGTCACTGCATTGTCTATTAAAAATATGTATATTCTCAGAAGGGGTGGACTAATTTCTACAGTAGAGAATTATTTATATCAAGGATGTCTGATGGAATTTGCTTCTAATACTAAACAACAAAACTAAGAGTTCATCATAGAAAAATGGTAAAATATATATTGCCAATTCACTCCACGGATATCAAATTTGTATAATGTTGTCAATACTATACTACAGTTAAAAGTAAAGAAGCAGAATTATAAAGAACAGACATGGAGAACTTGCCAATATAAATTACTGAGTTGGAAAAAGGAACTTCTGTATTAATGTGGACAGTAAGATGTCATTTATATATTAAGGTACACACAGGAACAACACATCAAGAAATATTTAGTTGTTATTCAAGTATATGTAAATGCCTATTCCTCAGAGGGAAGAAGAGTTGAGTAGGTATATCAAAGAGGATTTAGCTGTTATTTCAAAAAAATTAATATGTTAATGTTTATATGCTCACTCTTCAAACAAATGTATTTGTGATGTAAAAATTACATAAAAGTGTAACTAAAATGTCAAAGATACTACTCCCATCCCACGTCAGGGAGATAATCAGTGTTAATATTAATAATTTGGTTTTGAAATTAAAATTCTAATGTTTCCATATATTTGGAATACAAAATCTCCTAACTGCTTTATATTTGTGATTTTTTGCATTGAATTGAATCAGTTCTTTTTATTGTCAGCCACTCCTTAGCTATTGGAAAATTATCAGCATTGAGTATATGCAGTTTGTCAATGTTTTTAGATAACTCTGTGCTGAATATTTCTGGAAGACCTCAGAACTATAATGTGGCAAAAATGTTTTTAAACAGTGACCAATGGAATGATGAGCTCTAGGTAGCTCACTAAATTTGATATCCATGGAGAGAAAAATAACAGCAAGACGATTTTTAGCTTGTCTTTTATCTAACCCATCACCGTGACTTCCTGGTAGAAAAGGCTTCCTTGTCAGCAGATACCTGAGAGGGTCATATGCTTGTTGGCTGTGACAGCGCTCTTTTCCTACCTGAGCCAACTATGATGTGATTGTGGGGGTGCTGGTGGTAAAAGGTGATGTAGCCCAGATATGTTATTAAGCCATTAACTGGCTGCCCTTGAGTGCTTTTACTGTGGTAGAGTCCACGTGCCACACCATCTGACATTCAGTCTGTTGTCTTGGGCTAATTATCTGTGGTTGACTTTACCCCAAATTTCTCTAATAGACCCAAGTGACTATTGGGCTTTTTGGTAGAATGATTTGAAAAATTGAAAGGTTACCTGCCCCTTAACTCCCACCCCCAATTTTCCAAAGGCAACCAACTGGTGCCCTGTTCTACCTAAGTGTGAACTTTTTTACTAAGTGGGACACAGCTGAATTAAAGTGAGTTAGGAGGAGAATCTCGAGGCAGAGTCAGGGTGACACTGGGAAAGTGTGTGTGCGAGTTGGAAGCCGAGGAGAAGGGAATGGGTAGGGATGCCTCTCTGGCCTTATGGGAAATTGAGGGTTTGAGTGATGCTGGAGGTGTCACCAAGGAATTGTGGATGCCCCAAAATATTCAGTTTTGACTTAAAGTCTTAAACTTAACTAAACCATAGCCGGTTGAGGGAGCAGTTGGAGAGAATAACTCTTCTGGAGGAAAAACGAGGAATCATGGAGTTAGTTCCCAAGTTCCTGACTTGAGCAACTCCACTGGCTAGAGGGTGGTGATTCAGAGGAGAAAAGGAGACTGCGTGAAGTGTGGAGCAGGAAAGGGACGAGTTTAGTGTGGGCATGTGGAAAGAAGCCTGTGCATGTAAGGGAAGATGCACAGGAGGCAGCTGGAGAAACAGGTGTAGAGCTCAGGGGAGAGAATGTTCAGACCAGTAGACACATGAAAACATGCTCTTCACCAGTACGCATCAGGGAAACGCAAATCAAACCCACAATGAGATATCATCTCATCCCTACTAGAATGGCTGTTATAAAAAGACGACATAAACAAGATTGGTGAGGCTACCACTGTTAATGGTAGTGTAAATAATGGTAGGAATTATAAATTTCCAGTATGGAAAACACTGGAGGTTCTTCAAACACTTATGACACTACCGTGTGATTCTGCATTTCTACTTCTGGGTATTGGCCCAAGAATACCAAAGTCGCTGATTTGAAAAGATAGTAACTCTATGTTCACTTAAGTACTTTACAATAGCCAAGATATGTGAACAACCTGAGTGTTCATAGGTGAATGAATGGATTAAAATGTTCTACATTTTATTACTGTGTTCTACAGTTACACGTTACTTATTGACAGGGATACATTCCAACAATTGCATCATAAGCTGATTGGTGTGTAAATGATAAGGGAGTTGTTGTACAGACTCAGATGGTATAGCCTACTATACTCTTAGGCTGTATAATATAACCTGTTGTAACCAGGTGGTATATGTACTTTGTAGCTGACCAAAAAGTCATCATGTCTTTAAATGTATGTGTGTGGATGGATGGATGGTGAATGTTACTCAGTCATAAATAACAATGAAGCCTTGCCATTTGCAACAGTATTATTGGAACTTGCCGGCATTTGCTAAGTGAAGTGAGTGAGACAAAGACAAATAGCATAACATCTCTCTTACATATAGAATCTAAAAACAAGAAAGAAAAACCCCAAGCTCATACATGAAGAGAACAGATTGATAGTTGCCAGACTTGAGGAATAGGGCTGGGGATGGTTAGTGTGGTGGGAGAATGACCATATGTTGTGTACCTGAAACTAATATAAGTCGAGTGCCAATTATACCTCAATTTAAAAAAAGAATTTTGGAAATACTAATTATATGTTTAGGAAATTTACTGTGTGTCATTTGGGGATTAACAGATAAACTTTTATTTTTCAATTTAGATACTTTAAATGTGAAAAAACCAGTGGCTGTCCTCAAGGCCAACAGAGTTTGGGGAGTGTTACGAGGTAAATCCTATGTTGTTCCTCAGTTTTTTTCTACTAAAGTAAAATATTTTTCAGCTGGTCCTTGGGAAATCAAGCAAAACCTTGCTTCCTTGGACTTTTTACAGAATGGTTTGTGTGGTATCTTCGAGATGATTTATGTAAAATCTGTTCTACATATGGAACTGGAGAAAGATAATTTGATCTGTTAAAAAATTCTTAAGGGCATTACATCCCATGCTGTTGAGACTATAACTTTATAGAGCTATAAATGGCCTAACCATTTTGTTCCAGAGGAATTTGTTTCACTATCACTTCTTGGATTAAATAGCAAGTATGTCTCTATGTCCATTTTGTTTGTTTATTTACTATTATTATTATTACAAAAGAACAAAAATTCTTTTTTTTTTTTAAAAGATTTATTTGTGCATACAAGCTAGGGTACAGGCCAGAGGTGTGGGGCGGCGAGAGGGTTCACCAGAGACAGAGTGGGGAGCAGAACAGGCAGCTCGATGGAAACACACTGCTGAGGGGAGCAGCGGGTGAGGCAGGAGAGGTCTGCCGTGCCATGTGGGAATCTCCCCGGCCGGGCGTCAAACTCGTGTCGTTTCTGCTGACAGCTCCACAGTGCAGTGCTTAACCCCTGTGCCACCAGGGAGGCCCCAAGAACAAAAGTTCTTATTACTAAATTAGCTTACTTGTGCAAAAGCATAAAAACAAAGAGAAAAACCAGTTTCCCAAGAAAATATGCCCAACTAGTTAGGTACTGGTGACATTTCAGCTTAATAGGGCAGGATGATTGTGACTTTGATACAGCAAGAGTATGTGCTCCATCTCATGTCCGAGTCCTTGTTGAGTCAGCTGGGTTCTTTCTCAGTGTCTCCTCCTGGAGTTATACCTGATTTTATTAACAGTCTTCATCCAAATCCACTGGGCAGTGACACGATTCTGCTTTAGTCACTTGGTCCTGAAGTCTTGTGGATGACAAGGTGAGTAAGTCTATTGTCCTCACCACTTTGGCAGAAAAAGGGGGGAACTATTCCCCTATTTTAAATTCCTATGAATTTAGAAACATAACCAAGTTTGCAGGAACTGTGTCAAAAGATAAATATACTCTGGAATGGTTAGATGCAGTAGAACCTGAAAAGGTTTCCCTGAGGATTTCAGAGCCTGATATTCAAAGTTTGGGCATTAGGACATTGACTTTTGCTTTCCAAAGCTGCTTTTGCTTCTTCTAAGTAGATATTATATTATACCGACTTCCAAATAGCATTATATTTAAAGGGAGAGTAATTCTCTTTAATGTGACCTACAACCAGTCGAAGTAATTAAAAATAAAGGCAGTTTGACTCAGGCTGAATGTTATATAAAATAAAACAATGGTGGATAATATTATGTTTTATAGTCATAATAATAATAATGGTATGATTATAATCTTATATCAAAGTAGAACATAAAAACATCTATATATATACTACAAGTGTAAATAAATGCAATCATTATCACCTAGGTCGTTAATATTATATGTCATGTGGTTTTAAACTTTTATTAGTTTGACCTTACTCTCCTGTCTAGGTTCTTACTCTTTTGTCCTTACTCTCTGAGTTTACTCTCTTGTCTGTGTTAGTGATAACATATCCTTTTTGGTGTTTATCTAGATCCACATGAACAAAACTTTTGAGAGCATGCAGTAACTGAACTCTTTTCCAAGAAGTCCTTATGTTGTGTTTACTACCAGACTTCCACTGTAACAAGCTCTAAATGACAATTGAATGTATCACCATTCAACAGAAAATTCCAAAGCTATTCTTCTCAGTAGGAGTCTATTTTGGTGGGGAGGAGATAAGGTGTAGCAAAAATGACTTTGAATTATCCTTAGTTTAATTTCTCTGGCTATATAGTTATCAACTAAAACAATGAATTTTGTTAAAATGAAAGCCAACTAGAGGAACAGGCCTGTAATATAGTGTTTTAATGGAATATCTAGTTATGCAAAAAATGTTCAGCAGGCAGTCTTAGAAGGTACAAATAAGATATTTATATTGGGCCTTTATATTTTCATGTTTTTTTTTAAGCCTTTATTCTCTTAAATTTTAGGTGCCTTATAAATTGACAATATTTTATCAGATTCTTTCTCATAATGCTATAAACTTATTAAGAAACTGGTGTTTTGTTTCTTAAACAATATATTTTTTTTCTGTTTATAATTCAGACAAAACCCAGGGGACAGGTACAATGAAGTAATGCATTTTGTTAGATGGCAAAAGGGATTTTTTGAAATTGAGCTTTGATTTTAGAAAATCAACTATATTAGAAGGTATGGGTGTAATACTGTATTTAATTTTATTTGCCTTATCTGGCTTTGGGTCTGTGTTTGAGTAATCCAAGTTATTTGTCTCTGTTATTTTACAAAGTAACGCAATACATTTTACATTTTACTTTTCCTAGGTTTAGAGACCTTTAGCCAGTTAATTTATCAAGATACTTACGGGACTGTAAGTATGAGTATTGTATTACTAAACATTGTTGGATAAAACATATTATTATAGGAAAAATGTAAACTTTTTAGCTACTTATTGCTTCTTAATGCTTTCTTCTCTCCAAATATTTATCTTATGTGGAAAAAGTAAATTTCACTTTTTTGGTTCAAAATTAATCTTTTATCTAGTACTTGCATAGATAGATGTAGTCTTCATTGCGTTCAAGAGAAAATCATAAAAATAAATCAAATTTATTTTGTCTTTCTAGTTCATCATCAATGAGTCCAGCATTACTGATTCTCCAAGGTTTCCTCATAGAGGAATTTTAATTGATACATCCAGACACTACCTGTCAGTTCAAACTATTCTAAAAACTCTGGTAGGTAATCATTTAAATCCATTGTCTGTTATTTTGGATACTTATGCTGTTGTGCAGGTTGGACAGGGGGATTCATTTTTCATGTATTAAGTATAAGCACTGGGCTTTCTTCCCTCTCTCCCTGGGAAGTGTATTTTCTTGCTGAAGAGTTGTGGTGGTGGGAGTTGTGTGGGAGGTTGACAATACTTATTTTCTCATATTGTCTTTCATTGGTTCATCTCTAACAGTTATTGCCAGTTTGTAGGGGTGAGGACATTTTCCATTGTATTTTTCTGTACTTTCACTTGATTCTTTAAGAACATACTGTTATTAAAACAATTATTTTCACATTTACGTTAATTTTTTTCCTCAACATTGTCACTTTTTATTTTTATTTTTTAAAAGATTTATTTATTTATGTATACAAGCTGGGGTATAGGCCAGCGCTGTCGGGTGGTGAGAGGATTCACCAGAGACAGAGTGGGGAGCAGAACAGGCAGATATACTGAAGTAACTGCTGAGGGGAGCAGCGGGCAAGGCAGGAGAGGTCTGTTGCACCATGTGGGAATCTCCCCAGCTGGGTATCGAACTCATGCTGCAGTGGCTCAGGATAGCTTCATAGTGCTGCTCTTAACCGTTGTGCCACCAGGGAGGCCCATATTGTCACTTTTATTAAAGAAATAAATGTATGGTGTAATAAGTCCTGTAAATATCCATAAAATAGGTAATAATCTTAGAATTTTATGTAGCAGAGGTTCAACATAACTTTCTGGGTCCCAATCCTCATTTTAAACTTAGCAATGAGCAGATTAACACATAAGACTTTTAAAAAAACTTAAATGGGATTGCACATTTGTTACCTTTAACAAAAACTATGGGTATCTTTCTGTGAAAGAATATATAGTTTATATTGTTTTTTTTGATACAGTTCAATATTTTCTATATCATGATACATTTCATTTCATGAGTCTTATGCTGATAAACATTTAGGTTATTACCTCAAACAACATGGAGTAAACATTTTTATATTTGCACATTTGTCAGGGTTGTTTCTTTAGGATAACTTCTTAGAATTAAATTTCTGGGGTCAAAGAGCTATACATTTTATCTTTTGATACAAGGTTTTCTTTTATAGAGGTCATACCAACCAATGTATGCTTGACAAATAGTGGGGCATACCTTTGCCACTTTCTTTGCTAATCTGGTGTTAAGGTAATAGCGCCTTGTTTTCTTTATTTTTAAATATATTATTTTTTACTGTGGTAACTTTAGTTTACAACACTATAATTTAGGAATATAGGCTCACACTTCCTCAGATTTATCTTGACACACCCACCACCAAAGCACCCAGAGTCCATTTGACTCCCTACTCCTTTTGCTCTCCATCCTTTGGTAACCTCAATTCTATAGTCAGATTTCAGGGATTTGTTTTGATCTCATTTTGTCTGTTCTTTTGTTGTTGTTGTTGTTTTGTTTGTTTTTTTTTTATATTCCCCACGAAGAATACATACAAATTCTGTATAGGTTTTTAAAAAATATATTTAAGGACCATTTTTTTTAAAGATTTATTTATTTATGCATACAAGCTGGGGTACAGGCCCGAGGCATGGGGCGGCGAGAGGGTTCACCAGAGGCAGAATGGGGAGCAGAACAGGCAGATGATGGAAATACACTGCTGAGGGGAGCAGCGGGCGAGGTGGGAGAGGTCTGACGCGCCATGTGGGAATCTCCCCGCCGGGCGTCGAACTCGTGTTTACCTTTGCCGACAGCTCCACAGCTCAGCGCTTAACCGCTGCACCACCAGGGAGACCCTTAAGGACCATTTTTATTTCAACATGAATGTATCAGCTCCCAGATGTTTTCTCCAGTGTTGGTGACACCTATCAAGTTAAGGTGTACAACCTAATGGTGTAACTTACATATGCTGTGAAATGATTACTGCTGTGCTTAGTTAGCATCCATTATCACATATAGTTACAATAAAATGACAAAGTGAAAGAAGATAGAGTTCTAAAATCTACTCCCATCACAGCTTTGCTGTTTGCCCTAGGGCAGTATGAGCCATAGTCAGCATGCCGTGTTAGATCACAGGACTTCTTATAGCTGGAAGTTTGAACCTCTGACCATCTTCCTCCAATTACCTCTCCCCCAACCCCTCTTCTAGGCTTTGGAGACTGACTGGTCATGATAAGAATGCAAGATAAAGAATTTTTACTTCTTCCACATTAGTTTCAGTTCACTGAAAACGAAATGTTAAAAGGAAGCAGACACATTGGAAACAATTCTAAATGCAGATATGTAAATTAGACTGGTATCATATATGTAGTATATAATTTTGAAAACATGTTTGCTTGCAGGATGCCATGGCTTTTAATAAGTTTAATGTCCTCCACTGGCACATAGTTGATGACCAGTCTTTCCCTTTCCAGAGCACGACTTTTCCAGAGTTAAGCAATAAGGTGAGTAGCTCATGTTGTAATCTGTCCACACAAATGTTTGGTAGTTTCATTAGAAGTTTGTAGCTTAAGTGTTTCTTTTGGATAGAAGAAAGTGAAAAATGAGGTGTTTGTGATTTAAAATTTTTTAAGTATCTGTGGGTAGCATTTTAGATCCATAAAAGTGTTAAATTTTTATAACTGTCTTGTGATAGTAAATGTAAACTTGAATGTAGGAAACTGAAGCATTTGTTGTTAACATGAGGTCAAGTAATTATACTTACCAAGGAGTTCCACTGTATATTAAACAGAATTCCTTTGAATTCTATAAATGTTTCTTTTTATCTCTGAAATACTATGTAAAGTAGGGATTTTTGGAGATGAGAGCTCCTTAGAAAATAACGGTATATATAGTCTCTATTAGAGATGTTCAGAGTAATAGTATTAGGCCAGGGACACGGGAGTGAACCCATCTCCCTTTATATTCCAAATGAGCAAAATCATCTGGGAAGAATATATACATTCTGTACAGGTTTTTAAAAAATATATTTAAGGACCATTTTTATTTCAAAATGAAAGTATCAGCTTCCAGATGGTCTATTTTCATCCTCCTGCACCACAAAGACAGCAGCTTTCACCAGAGAAGCTAGAGGCCTCATCCAAAGCGCAGCTAGGATGGGTCAGAGCCAGGATTCTAAATTTCATCCTCTGGCCACATCACAAAACTTTCTCTAAAGCTGTCACGAAGTATAGGCTGGAATGCTAGCTGTATTTGCTTGAGTTTTTGTTTGCTTTTGTTTTATTTTTTACTAGGGAAATTTTAAACATATTTACATAAGTAGAATAATTTCATGAATTCCCATAAACTCATCACCTAGCTTCGATAAGCCATCCTTTTATCCTTATGCCCACTCTCCCCCATCATTTTGATTAAATCCCTGACAAGTCTTTTAGAAAGACCTGTGGTTTTTAATTACCATAATACATTACAACAGGTTTCAAGGAAAAAAAACACAACTAGATAAGCAACAGTTTCCACATTTCCCCAAATGTCTTTTTCTTTTCAAAAAATAATTTTAAAAAATTTGAATTGCAGTTCCAGAAGGGTTCCTGTATGGTGCTCAATTCATAATGCCTATAAATTATTTTGATCAACAGATGCCCACAACTACCTATCTCCTTTTTCCCCGTGTAAAATGTTATTTTGTTGAAGATACTAAGTCATTTGTCTTATACTGTCCAAGTCTGGGTTTTGCTTATTGCATTCATATAGTGTCATTTAACGTGTTCTTCTGTCCCCTGTATTTACCCTAAAAAGTTAAACTTAAGTCTTTTTTTTTAAAGATTTATTCATTCATTCTTCATTTATTTATTTATGCATACAAGAGCTGGGGTCTAGGTGAGGGGAAGCAGGGGTGTGAGAGGATTGACCAGAGACAGAATGGAGAGCAGAACAGGCAGAGTGATTGAAATACACTGCTGAGGGGAGCAGTGGGTGAGACAGGAGAGGTCTGCTGCACCATGTGGGAAGCTCTCTGGCTGGGGATTGAACTTGTGCTGCAGTGACTGGGGATAGCTTCATAATGCTGAGATTTAACCCCTTGCACCACATGGGAGGCCCTAAATCTAGTCTTGATTAGATACAAATTTGATTTTGGAGGTGGGACAAGGCTACTTTTCAGGAGTTGAACATTTAGTCCATACCCTGAAAACTGTGCTATACAGTAACACCTTTAATGGAACTTTATCTTTAGTTACAGCTAATAGTGAGATCTAATTGTCAAGTGAACTAAAAATAAAGTGAATCTTTAAAAAAAATCTGGTCACTTAGAGATTTCTGGGGGAATTTTCAAAGCTGATAATAAAGTAACTTTGAGACAACAGATATGCCATATAATGTGTGGTTTTTATTCTAAACCTGACAAGAGCAGCATATTCCGAGTTTTCACTCTGGAGTCAAGCATTTTACTTGTGTTTTGGTATGAGGATGAAACAGACATCTGGAGAAACAGGAGGAGCTGGTAGAGAGAGAGTTTTATTGGAAAATCTGGGGTTAACCCACAGTGTGCTGAGAGCTTTAAGCAGGTCACCCAACACCACAAGGGAATATTTAATACATTGTGATACTGGAAAGATCAGTTATTAGATAAAGTGCAAACAGACTGTTAACAATTTCTAAGACCACATCCACACTGTAAATTGTAATTTTAATAAATGTGCTTTTATAGGGAAGCTATTCTTTGTCTCATGTGTACACACCACGTGATGTCCGAAAGGTGATTGAATATGCTCGGCTACAAGGGATTCGAGTTGTACCAGAATTTGATACGCCTGGACATACACAGTCCTGGGGAAAAGGTAAGGATTGTGTTTTAAGTTGCAAAGAGTGAGCATTTGAAGTTCTGCATCTTTTATCGATGGTGTTTGCTCACTTTGTTCTTGTGATTTGCACAAAGGTAGCACTACTGACAGGTAAAATTCAGTAAGTACTATATGTTATTGTGAGCAAGTCACTGTGTCCAGGCACTGCCTAAAGCATAAAAACAAGGGATAGAAGAAAACAAACAAAAATGATTACAGTGAGTAGAATATAAGTGAGTTCAGGAAACAGTTTCTTGACCAGATAACACAAAATGCATTTGCAAGATCAAGGAAAATACTTACACTTTTGGGAGAAGGAATAAAAGGCAAGGCATTTAGTTGGCATTAGTACAGCAGAGTAGGAGGTACTGTACAGAGGTTAAGAACTGGCTGTGGAACCAGACTGTCTGGGTTTAAGTCCTGCTTCTGCCCTTTATGAACTGAGTGACCTTGGGCAGGTTAAAGAACATCTCATCCTGTTGCCCCATCTGTAAAATGTGGAGGTCAGTAATAACTATCATGTAATGTTTTTGAGGATTAAATAATGAATGTAGAGTGCGTAAAGAGCACCTAGCATTCATGGTTGCTCAGTATATAGTATCAGGACGGGATGGACAACACTGGGAAGTAAGTCTAGACAAGTACAGTGTAGAGCCTTGGGTGAGAAGCATGGGCTTCACGACACACCGAAACCGCTGAACACGACTTAAGGCAAAGAAGTGACATGAAGGGCACCTCGCTGCAGGAAGACCTATGTGAAAGTGACAGATGGGAGGGCAAAGAGATGGACGTCCTAGATCCAAATGGTGGTAACAGGAATGGAAAATAATGTACAGAACTGAGAAACAGAAATGAGCCATAGACCTTGGCAACTGACTGACTCCTGGAGAAGAGTTAGACTAGGGGATGTACTATCCTTACCAGAAAATTGAGAGAAGCTACAGGAGTTTAGGGAGCAGAGAATTCAGGTTTTGTGAGCTCCTATTTGAGATGCAGCTAGGATATCTACTTGTTGTCAGCAGGGAATTTGTTTTTTTTTTTTATTTTTTTTTATTTTTTTATTGTTATTTGTGTCTTTTACATTTTGTATTCCCCTTGGGCAGCCCACCACCAATTCACCCGTGATCCATCTCCATGGTCCCCTGTATTCTCCTCTCTTCCATTTTGTGCCCTTATCCTCCCCTCCCCCCTCCCCCACCGCTGAGTGTCTCTCTCCCACCCCGCCTCCCTATAGTCCTCAGCAGGGAATTTGAAATATGGATTGAAGCTCAAGAAAAGTTGCCAAACTGAAGATTTGGGAGAGTCATTAATGTAATTTAGCTAATAGTTGAAATGGATAAGATCTCAGAGAGGATGATGGAAAGGGAAACTGAGGTATGGGAATAGGATTCAGTAAATAATTCTCATCTGGTAGAAATTCCCATAGTCCCTCTTAAACATGTTTATCTTTTTCTGTATAAAATCTCTTAGACCGTCAAGTGGTATAATCACACCCAAAGCCACGCATTGTGATTAAAATACTTTATTAGAAAAGAATCTCCATTGTTCTTTTCCAGGTCAAAAAGGCCTCCTTACTCCATGCTATAATGCAATGACACCATCTGGGACGTTTGGACCTGTAAACCCTATTATGAATTCAACTTATACCTTCATGTTTAAACTTTTTGAAGAAGTTAGTAAGGTGTTCCCAGATCAGTTCATTCATTTGGGAGGAGATGAAGTGGATTTTAAATGTTGGTATGACAGTTTTGATTTTTACCTGTCACATTTCATTGGAGGTATAGAGGTTTCAAATTAAATACTAAGATTTAGAGTAACACCTCTGCTTTTAAGATTAAAAGTTGGCAGCACAATTTCTGAGATAGTGGATTCTTAGAGAATCCACATATGGGTGGTTTGACAAAATAAAAGTTTTTAGGAAGGAGAATCAAGATGCAGAAGAAAATGGAGACTTAACCAAATACTATGGTGAATGAGAACAGCTTTAGTGAAAGAGGGCAACAGTTAAGTAGGGGAGGTTTTTTAAAATAAAATTGGCTTTGCAAATAGTTTGAGATGGAGGAGAAAGGTGGGAAGAAGGGAAAGCCATTTTTATAGGAAATCAGTTTATGGACTTTTTTAAAATAAAAATTATTTGTATTTTTAAATCTGAAACTTATGGCATTGGGACCTAGGTGCCAGCACACCCCAGGGCTCTCGAGGCACGTGCCAGCCGCATCCTCCGCTGCTGAAGTCCTTGTGCCAACTTCAGGGGCTTGATTCTTACCTAATGGTTAACTACTTTCAGTTTTGCACTCACTGAAGGGATAGTTTTATGAAATTGAGGAGTATGTGCTTTTTCTTATCCAAGCATCTTTATCTTTCCCAGTATGGACATTTTTTGTAACTTTCATTCTGCTAACAATGTGCAGTTTATGAGGGTGCTGTGGGTCTCCGCCCTATTCTGCACCACCTGCAGGTGAAGTTTTAAATACTTGATCTGGTAAATTTGTGACAGATATCTGTACAAAGGAGAGATTCGACACTTTTTGTCACAGTCTACCTGAGGGTCTTGGAATGACTGAGTGCAAAATCTCTGCCATGTGTGGTGACTGTTCTCTTTAGAGGAAACAGGTGTTATATGTTGCTCAGGCTGAACTTACTGAGGGGAAGCTGAACCTGGCTCAGACTTCACTAGTTCTAATCTGTGCAAGTGTTAGGGATATATGCTACTTTTTTTGGTGGGTGGGGGGGGATATGTTACTTGAAATAGATTGGGCATATCAAACTTTTAAATCAAATTTTAATCACTGTTTAAGGCAATCCAATCCAGCAATCCAAAAGTTCATGGAACGCAGTGGCTTTTCCAAAGATTTTAGAAAACTAGAATCCTTCTATGTTGAAAAGTAAGTTTTTTTCCGTATGCCTACTTCTGTTTTTGTTTTGTCAACGCCTTCTATTAGAGGTTTTATTTGTTTAATACCACTTTTTCCATTTCTGTACCCTCCTGGCCAAAATGTAGATGTTGTATCCTTTGCTGTATGAAGTATAAATGAAAAATCATAAAGGATACAACATATCCACTGCCTGATTTAAGCCAGTAATAAGGTAACATTAAGCCTTTTGCAGTAACTGTTGAAATATAAAATAGCAGTTAGCTCAAAGCCTGGCTACCCTGGAAAGTCCTCATTACCATCCACAGCCCCTGGGATTCATTCCCTTTTGTCAACTCCAGGAGCATTTTTTACTTTAAACCCAGGCAGTCCAATATGGTAGCAGTGGCCATATTTATTTAAAATTTTGTTAGAGGTGACACTGATTTATAGTATTATAATACAGTTTCTGTAAGACTATGTTATGCTCACCAGGAAGTCTCGTTTCCATCCACCAACATACAGTTTTGACCCCCTTTACTCATTTTACCCACTCCTCCTGCCCCTCTAGTAACCACCATTCTGTTCATAGACTCTAAGCATTTTAAGTGTTTGTATTGAAATTAAAATCAAAGAAAATGAAAAATTCAACTTCTCAGTCACATCAGTCATACTTCAAGGGTTCAGGAGCCTACTGGCTTCCTTACTGGAAAGTGCAGAGAGAGAACATTCCCATCACTACGGAAAGTTCTACACGACAGAGATGCTCTAAGCTAGGGATCAACAAACTTAAGGGCCAGAGTGTAAAAAGCCACAATGTCCGCCACCCAACTTCAGCTGGTTCTGCTTTAAGGCTGTGCTATATTGAAAGGTCTCTCTCAACAATGCTAGAAAATATGCATGCTTAATTTTGTGATCTGAAATAACTGATTTTTTCCAATGGTAGGATCCTAAAGATGATTTCAACCATAATGAAGAGATCCATAGTCTGGCAAGAGGTTTTTGATAATAACGTGAAGGTAAGGATGGTGTCTGATTCTGATCACATGAGAGACTGACATTCTGACATCTTGGATGGGAGGAACCCTGGTGAAGTGTTCACCAACATTATGGGGGAACTAGCTTACCTTTTCTTTTAAACTTCTGTAAGGCAGTAACTCTAAGACTGAGCCCCGTGACAATGGTATTTGTCTTATTTCGTGTACTTTTTTGTGCCTCCTTCTCATCTTTCCCTTCTACCCACCTCTGTTGCTGTCCTCTTATTAATCCCAAACTGAAGTACTCTGAAGCTCGGTTCTTTTTTATACCAGGGCAGAATAAACAAATGAGTACAAATGAGACCTCATTGCTATTAATTTTACTGTTAAGCACAACTGTCAAAGTATACTTAATTTCAAACAGCATTTCTCTCCAACAAAGTCAGAATTCTCTTGTGTGGGGCAACTGAGAATTTGAAGTCAGCTAATATTACCTTTCCAGAGAGGTTGGTAACATCCTTATACTTTCAAAGTAAGTAGAACAGTAGTGTAGTAGAAATGGGACTCAAGCTTTCACTTATTACACCTATATGGAGTGATGTGCTGATAAAAGTTAAACTGTCCAACCTTGAGGCTGATGAAACTTTTAAGTCCTTAAAGTAAACAGCATTTGGCACTTACTCTAAGAGAAAAGGGGAAAGAAAACTTTTTTTTTCCCCCAAGCAATCTCAGAAGTTACTTCCTCTGAGCTTTTTATTTCCTCTACTGTATTTGTTAGACCTAATGTCTGTTGCAATTTGTAACCCCAATAGCTTCCTCCAGGCACCACAGTTCAAGTGTGGATTGCCAACCAGTATGCCGCCGAACAGTCACGCATCACGGCAGCGGGCTTCCCTGTGATCCTTTCTGCTCCTTGGTACTTAGACTTGATTAGCTATGGAGAAGACTGGAGAACATACTATAAAGTGAAACCTCTTAATTTTTCTGGTAAGTGAAGCAACCATCATTTGGTTTAAGTTTTCTTCCCAATCCTCCACCAAGAAATTCTTATCTACTAACTACTCTTTTATGTTTGGTCCTTTTAGTTTACATTAAAAGGCCCTATTCTAAGTTTTGTGGTGAAATTCATATTTTTGCCTAAATAAAGGAACTTCCCAAATAGAGTTCCTTAGATTTTGTTTTCACTAATGATTGTTGACACTCTATTTTTTTTAAGTTGCAGTAACATTGGCTTCTAACAGGTCTCAGGTGAATAGCCTCCATAAATCAACCGCTGATTAAACTATGTTCAACACCAAAGTCTAGTTTCCATCCATTACCATACAAAGTGGCCCCCCTTTTTCTTTACTTTTTTTTTTTTATTAATTAACAATGTATCATTATTATACATCCTTGGTTTTTTGTGCGCTCGCCCATTTATAGTATTTCTCTCCTCAGGTGTGGTCACCATAGTTCTCCCACCATCAAAGCACCCATAATCCTTCACCATAATCCATTGTGCTCTCCTTCCCCTGCTTCCTCTCCTCCCTACTTGTGTTCCCTCCTTTGTGCCTCATATCTATTCCATTGGTCTGTGTGTTGTTTTGTTCCAGTACCATGCTATTTTAATTATGGCTTTAGAGTACAGCTTGAAGTTCAGAAGTGTGATACCTCTTTCTCCCCTTTTTAGTCAGTAAAGCTTTGGCTATTTGGAGTTCCATATGAATTTCAGTAATCTTTGATCTTTCTTTAAAGAGTGAGGTGTGGGGTGGTGAGAGGGCTCACCAGAGACAGAGTGGGGAGCAGAACAGGCAGCTCGACAGAAACACACTGCTGAGGGGAGCAGCGGGTAAGGCAGGAGAGGTCTGCTGCGTCATGTGGGAATCTCCCCAGACAGGCATTGAACTCGCGCAGCAGCTGCCAACAGCTCCAAAGTGCTGCGCTTAACCCGTTGTGCCATCAGGGAGGCCCGAGCAGGATGGTCATTTTAACACTGTTGATTCTTTCTATCCATGAGCAGGGAATATCTTCCCACTTCTTTGTGTCTTCTAACAAATTGGCTCCTTTTACCCTGTTTTACTACCACCATTCTCCCTTTCTCGGTAACCACTATTTTGTTCTTATAGTCTAAAGGCTTACTTTGCTTTTCTGCCTTTTTTTTTTTTTAAAGATTTATTTATACATACAAGTTGGGGTACAGGCCAGAGGCGTGGGGCAGCAAGAGGGTTCACCAGAGACAGAGTGGGGAGCAGAACAGGCAGATCAGAAATACACTGCTGAGGGGAGCAGCGGGCGAGGCAGGAGAGGTCTGCCACACCATGTGGGACTCTCCCTGGCTGGGCGTCGAACTCGCATCGTGCGCTGCCGACAGCTCCACAGCGCAGCACTCAACCGCTGCGCCACCAGGGAGGCCCGCTTTTTTGCTTTTTATTGTCTTATGATTTCACTTATGTGGAAGATAAACAAGAGTATTTGTCTTTACCTGACCTACTTCACTAAGTATAACACCCTCTAGGTCTATCCATGTTGTGAATGACAGGATTTCAACTTTGTTTATAGCTGAGTAGTATTCCATTGTGTATACTAGCACATCTTTGTCTACAGTTTCAGAGATGTCTGCAGTAACCTGATCTTCCTCTCCAATATAAAACACTGAACCAAGGTTCTAGTCTAGTTCAGTAGACTTCAGGCTAGGTAGTCATCTTTGGGGTCTGAGGAGTAAGCATCCTTGGGGAAGGAAGCATTTTCTGAGAATCAAAAAGTGATTTTGTATGACTAAGTATTAAGTACTCAGTCTCTTTAATACTAAGATATAAAACAGAATTGTTATTCACTAGTATTCCCAGGCATACTATTATAGGCAACCAGGGGGAAATTGCTTCTAGTTTCCAAGTAAGCATGCCTAAAACTAAAATACTTCTAATACTGGTCTACCATATAGCCAACTGTGCTAACAAGCACTGTGTGTACCATCAGTTCAGGTGTGGGGTCGGCCACATTGTTTTTAGTGCTGCAACCATGAAACAGCTCTCAAGGTTCAAATGACGATAGAAGAGAAATGTCGCCCTAGAATAAAGATAGAAGAAAGCAGTCTTGTCTCAGTGTGTAAGCCTCAAGGTACAGCTACTTCACTTTGATCAATTTACTGATTTTTTTAATGTAGGTTCTGAGGAACAGAAAAAACTTGTCATTGGTGGAGAAGCTTGTCTATGGGGAGAATATGTGGATGTAACAAACCTCATGCCAAGATTATGGTAAAGAATTTGGTAACATTTGAATTATGATGCCTTAGCTTTATTTCTTTACCCAAGTTGGAATGCATTAGAAATTTCCCCAAGCAAATAATCACACTTATTTAAGAAAACGTGAATTTAAACTGCCCTTGATATGTGCTTTAATTTTAGGCCTCGAGCAAGTGCAGTTGGTGAGCGACTCTGGAGTCACAGCGAGGTCACAGATCTAAATAATGCCTACAGGAGATTAACAATTCACCGCTGCAGAATGGTCAGGTAAGAACAGTGTTTATTTTTCAAGTGAGGATATTGTTCCAGGGTAATTTTTAACTTTCCTAATCAGTATTAGCTAGCAGCTTGGGGTTATGTTGTTGTTCTATTTCTATAAATAGAAATGTGATCTCAGGGGCAGAAAGAGGGAACTATGTTTTGTGGGTAAGAAAACAGTAACTATAAGGAGATAAAGGTACATATCTATAAAACAATAAATCCAAATGTAACTAAGAACTCCATTTTGAACACTTCGTTCTAAGATAGCCAATATGACAGTGATTCTGATTTTATTTCTTTAGAATGGATGAGGTACAGCAGTCTAAAACAGCTTTTATCCCTACTGTATCTGTTCTACAGACGTGGAATAGCCGCACAGCCCCTTTTTACTGGGCACTGTGATCCTGAGTACACCAAGTAAAAATGAGGAGGAAAAAAGCCCAATCTGTACCACAGTCAACTTGATTCTGAAATCATGTAAGCTGTTTTAGAATAAATATTTTTATTGATTGAACTTTTTTCTTATACATTTCATATAGAAGATTGGTATCTTGAGAGACACTTAAACAAAAAACCTTGTATCACTTAAGACTCAGCTCTTTGGGATACACTAACTCCTGATCAGGAAATATGCTTTGATGTTGAAGTCAAGGTACCTATTATGTAAAGTAGGATGGGCAGCTCCAGTGTCACTGTTACATTTTCAAGTTACATCTAGTTCTTTGAATATAATGAAATAGTAATTTGCCCCATGAAGAAAGCAATAAAAATTCTTACTGAAAATGAAGTAGGCGCTCCTGAATTTCTTTCCATTTCCAAAGAGCTAAGGCACAGAGGTCAAGCCACTTCTCTGGCTCAGCAGTGTACTCTGGTCTTGAGGATTCATGGCTTGATAATTAGACAATTCTAAGGCAAAAGTAGCCGATCCTGATGTTAATGTTCGAAGCACAGTTGAGTAACCCTGATCAAAATAATTTAAATCGGTTATCAAGTCTCAAGCTTCTTGCTGCTGCTTACCTTTTGACTACTATGAGGAAAGATGATGTTTCAAACACATTTAACCATTTTTTCAGGAAACAATGGGTATAGGAATATTGTGGCTGCCAGAAAAGTGTGTGGGCATGCTTCAGATGTATTCCCTGGTCCCAGTGTTTGGTAAGGTAACACTGCCCTTCCCACACTCTGCTGGCTCTGAGGTACCATCCTTGAGCAAAAGAGGCTGGTTAGGAGAATGACAGAAGCCTCAAAACTCACAACAGTAGAAATGCTTGGAAGGGAAAAAATGTTAGAGGCTGGAGCCACTTTTTGGGACAACATACCTTCACCTTGGTGGAGGACTTGAAATGACCCTCCCTGCACTGCCATTAATCCCCTGGATTTTCCAAACAATTTTAAACTCAAGTCCTAACAGTTCCTGATGGTTGAAACTTTACATGCACCCTCTAAATCAAAGTTCTGATGCTTCTTTCAGGTGCTATTGATTGATCATAATATAAGGGGTGTATCCTGAGCAAGAATATAGATGTCAATCTCAAAGTACCTACCATTATTTCTGCTAAGGGAACAAATCCAATAACAACTTTGTTGTCCTGACGAGTCTGAATTTCCTGAATGTTCCCTCTTCTTTGTGCCAGATCTGCCAGGACAGGGCTGAGGTAATCTCCAGTCACTGTAACCTCAAGCTTCATCAGGGGCTCTAAAACTTGCTTATCAGCTTTCTTCAAAGCCTAAAGAAATTAAGGAATGTGAACCTCTTCCCTAAATTGAATTAAATTATCTGTCAGAAAAAAAGGTAAGATTAATAAAAAATCTACACTTAAACCTAAGGCTCTAGTAAAAAGATACACCCACTTTAATTTTGTCCGAACATAACATTTTTTAAGCGGTCAAAAACTTTAATATTCAACAGTATGTCTGAAACCTCTTGTATGGTACATTGGAAAAGGGTGCTTACTTAGCATTCATGGACACGTGGCCAAAGATACACAAAAGAAAATGGCTTTCACATTTCAAAGAATTCTATTTAGACTGTTTTTGTTCCTCATGCCTATATTTATAGTCAGTACCACATACCAGGGAATCGAGGGAAATAAAGAGTTTAAAAAATTAAGGTTATAAGTAGTAGAAACATATTCTCTGGTTAACATGGACTTATCTGTCCAGAATTTTAGATTTCAAAGTCCAAGTAGCACATGCACATCTAGAACAGGATAGGACAATTTGGAAGTAGAAGAAAACTGGGAAGTAGCGGCAATATAAAGAAAAATTATGGGGGTTCCATCTTTAATATCTGTATCACATAAAATGGTAAATAGGTTTTGGATGGAGTTAAAGCAAGCACCTTAAGTACTAATAGGTTTGATTCTAAAAAGCCATCCAACTTCTGCCTACCAGAATTCACAAGTAACCAAGCAAGTCTCTGGTTATCAGGTAGGATGTAAGTTAGATGTAACAATGGAAACTAGGTAAGAGCTAGGGTTCCAGAATGTACTCTCACCTTTACTTGGCTTTGGATGACAGTCCTTCTGCTCGCAACCCATGACTCACTTCTCATTACTATGAAGGCCTTTGGTGAGGGAATCATTGCCTATATTCTGTAGTAATGGTTCTGGACCTCTAGCCCTTCTGTGCCTAATACCTCACTTCTGCCTCCTCTCAGCCATGAAAATTAGCCAGGAGAGCCTTTAATTACTGGAAGGTAGACAGTCTTGACTACAGATATTTAAATTATTTTTTTTGAAAGCAAGGTTTTTGAAATCAAAAAACTTCAAGAAGTATTAACTTGAATTCATCCTTTTTAAGTCTGGATTTTGGGGTAGTTATATTATCTTCATGGATTCAAATAAAACGGTCACGATGACAAATGTTTTAATGTAGAATCAGTCCTCTGGAACACTAGAGTACCCCTACACTGAGTGCCTGGGATCAGCACACCAGGCCCTGGGGTTATTCCAGCTCTGGTATGTTACGGGGGCAACACATGTACCCAGGTATCCACAAGTAGATCAGACTGCTTGATGCTTTGAAAAGGGAAGATGCTTATTCTGAATCTGATTCGCTGATCCCTGATTCACATAATCTTACTCGAATAAATAGGAATTCCAGAATTAGAACCAGTATTAGATCTTCAATGTCCTTTAGATTATAGTCTATCTTGGGCCAAGCTGACCCCAGAAATTTCCTCTACTTAAACCTAGCAAGCTTCCCTCTAACGGTTGTATGTCTGGCGTGGGAAAGCACCAGATGCCACGAAAGGAAAAGTGCCTGTCAAAAGCAGAGATTACGTCCTAGCAATCTTTGGTAGACAGAAATTTTTAAGATCCTCTTTCAAATAAAACCCTGGTGATTAAAAAATCACAAACTCTCCAATGTCAAAACTCACTATAAGGCTCAGGAGATATACACACGAGCGCAACCACAGCCGTCTGCAGGATCACCTCCGGCACTACCGTCGTGAGCCACCTTAAAGCAAAAAGGATTAGGATAATTCTGTACCTTTTGTGTACATCTTGAGACACAGGCAGAAATCATAGTTGTGGAGGTACCAGGATGAATTATCAGTGAACGTAAAGTAATTGCCAAGTCTTGAATTGGGGATCCGAGCAATGGTCCTAGCAAGGAGAAAAATGTGTTAGACTCAGTACATAGTGAGGAGCAACTGAGAAATGTAGAGACAGCAGAGGACTTCTGGTTTCCAGTTCTACATGTAAGTTGTCACCGTGTCCTAACAACAAATAAAAAGCAAAACTGGCTGAAAATTCAACAATTCTTCCTGGATCCACAACAGATGGGAAAGCACAGGGCAAACCACAGCCCCCGAGCCCGGAGAGGCAGACACTAACACAAAGATTCATGCTTCCTGGAGCGCAGAACTCCCAAGCAGGAACCAGTGCTGGGATAGGAAACCAGCTGTAATTGACGAACTGCAGGAGGCTGGATGTGGGCAAGTTTGAGAGTTAAAAATTCCAGGAAGCCACCTCCCTGGTGGCGCAACGGGTTAAGTGCAGAGCCTTAAGTGTCGGCCCTTAAGTGTCGGCCCTGGTGAACCCTCTCACCGCCCCATACATCTGGCCTGCACCCCAGCTTGTATGCATAAATAAGTAAATCTTTAAAAAAACAACAACTCCAGGGAGGCCCAGTCATAAGGGAGCCCCACAATTTCATGAGATGCACCTATAGGAGCTCAATTAGGTTCTTACAATAAATAGCAGAAAAATCTTGTGCTTCCAGCAGCAAGAAGGGAAAAGAAATCATCCTGAAATCCTCCAGAGTGCTCTGACCTGCCCTCAGGAAAAACCAGTTAACCGGAGCCTGACTCTGAGGGGTACTAGCTGAGCCTAACTGGCGTGGGGCAATACCCAACTCCAGCCTACTCTAACCATGCTGTTCTTCCTTAGAGGGTTGGAAAAAACATTTGTGCACTTCCCAGATCAGATGCATAGGTGCACTGTAAGAATGAGACCTAGGGCCTCCCTGGTGGTGCAGGGGTTAAAGCCTCAGGACATCCCTGGCCAGGAAGCTAACCCATGTGGCGCAGTAGACCTCTCCTGTCTCATACCTGCTCCCCTCAGCAGTGTATTTCAGTGGATCCATATTCAGCTCCCCACTCAGTCTATGGTGAATCCTCTTACCACCCGCACTTCCGGTTTATACCCCAGTTGT